>CAKAJE020001843.1:0-38813 GCA_916610135.2 Macropis europaea | reverse complement strand
GAAATGGCGAGTAAAATGCACTATTATACTTCTATGATAGGGCAATGAAAGACCCGATTAGATCATTTTATATTTTGGTTAATATATGAATTCAGCGAAATTCTATCACATTTTTTCAATTTACGTCGCTCCTATTTCAGATAGCGTATTGGGCTCAGCGGCATCTCAAAGCGCATGAAATGACGAGTGAAATGCAATATTAAACTTCGAGGGTAGGGTGAACAGAGACCCGATTAGATTATTTTACATTAAGGTTAATATACGAATTCAGGGAAATTCTATCACATTTGTTCAATTTACGTTGCTCCTATTTCAGATAGCGTATTGGGCTCAGCGGTATCTCAAAGCGCATGAAATGGCGAGTAAAATGCACTATTAAACTTCTAGGATAAGGCAAGCAGAGACCCGATTAGATCATTTTATATTACGGTTAATACAAGAATTCAGCGTAATTCTATCACATTTGTTCAACTTTACGTCGCTCCTATTTCAGATAGCGTACTGGGCTGGGCGGCATCTTAAAGCGCGTGGTATGGTGAGTAAAGTGCTCTACTAAACTTCTATGATAGGGCAATCAGAGACCCGATTAGATCATTTTATATTTTGTTTAATATAAGGTTTCAGGGAAATTCTATCACATTTGTTCAATTTACGTCGCTCCTATTTCAGATAGCGTATTGGGCTATGCGGCATCTCAAAGCGCATGAAATGGCGAGTAAAATGCACTATTAAAATTCTAGGGTACGGCAAACAGAGACCCGATTAGATCATTTTATATTTTGGTTAATTTAAGAATTCAGCGAAATTCTATCACATTTGTTCAATTTACGTCGCTCCTATTTCAGATAGCGTACTGGGCTAGGCGGCATTTTAAAGCGCGCGGAATGGCGAGTAAAATGCACTATTAGACTTCTATGATAGGGCAATGAGAGACCCGATTAGATCATTTTATATTTTGGTTAATATATGAATTCAGCGAAATTCTATCACATTTTTTCAATTTACGTCGCTCCTATTTCAGATAGCGTATTGGGCTATGCGGCATCTCAAAGCGCATGAAATGACGAGTGAAATGCAATATTAAACTTCTAGGGTAGGGCGAACAGAGACCCGATTAGATCATTTTACATTAAGGTTAATATAAGAATTCTGGGAAATTCTATCACATTTGTTCAATTTACGTCGCTCCTTTTCAAATAGCGTATTGGGCTAAGCGGCATCTGAAAGCGCATGAAATGGCGAGTAAAATGCACTATTAAAATTCTACGGTAGGGCAAACAGAGCCCCGATTAGATCATTTTATATTACGGATAATATAAGAATTCCGCGTAATTCTATCACATTTGTTCAACTTACGTCCCTCCAGTTCAGATAGCGTACTGCGCTAGGCGGCACCTTAAAGCGCGTGGAAGGGCGAGTAAATTGCACTACTAAACTTTTATGATAGGGCAATCAGAGACCCGATTAGATCATTTTATATTTTGGTTAATATAAGAATTCAGCGAAATTCTATCACATTGGATCAGTTTACGTCGCTCCTATTTCAGATAGCGTATTGGGCTATACGGCATCTCATAGCGCATTAAATGACGTGTGATATGCACTATTAAACTTCTAGGGTAGGGCGAACAGAGACCCGATTATATCATTTTACATTAAGGTTAATATAAGAATTCAGGGAAATTCTATCACATTTGTTCAATTTACGTCGCTCCTATTTCAGATAGCGTATTGGGCTAAGCGGCACCTCAAAGCGCATGAAATGGCGAGTAAAATGCACCATTAAACTTCTTGGAGAGGGCAAACAGAGACCCCATTAGATCATTTTATGTTATGGTTAATTTAAGAATTCAGCAAAATTCTATCACATTTGTTCAATTTACGTCGCTCCTATTTCAGATTGCGTACTGGGCTAGGCGGCATCTTAAAGCGCGTGGAATGGCGAGTAAAATGCACTATTAAACTTCTATGATACGGCAATCAGAGACCGGATTAGATCATTTTATATTATGGTTAATTTAAGAAGTCAGCAAAATTCTATCACATTTGTTCAATTTACGTCGCTCCTATTTCAGATAGCGTATTGGGCTAAACGGCATCTCATAGGACATGAAATGACGAGTGACATGCACTATGAAACTTCTAGGGTAGGGTGAACAGAGACCCGATTAGATCATTTTACATTAAGGTTAATATACGAATTCAGGGAAATTCTATCACATTTGTTCAATTTACGTCGCTCCAGTTCAGATAGCGTACTGCGCTAGGCGGAATCTTAAAGCGCGTGGAAGGGCGAGTAAAATGCACTATTAAAATTCTAGGGTAGGGCAAACAGAGACACCGATTAGATCATTTTATATTACGGCTAATATAAGAATTCAGCGTAATTCTATCACATTTGTTCAACTTACGTCGCTCCAGTTCAGATAGCGTACTGCGCTAGGCGGAATCTTAAAGCGCGTGGAAGGGCGAGTAAAATGCACAACTAAACTTCTATGATAGGGGAATCAGAGACCCGATTAGATCATTTTATATTTTGGTTAATATAAGAATTCAGCGAAATTCTATCACATTTGTTCAATTTACGTCGCTCCTATTTCAGTTAGCGTACGGGGCTAGGCGGCATCTCAAAGCGCATGAAATGACGAGTGAAATGCACTATTAAACTTCTAGGGTAGGGCAAACAGAGACCCGATTAGATCATTTTATATTATGGTTAATTTAAGAATTCCGGAAAATTCTATCACATTTGTTCAATTTACGTCGCTCATATTTCAGATAGCGTATTGGGCTGAGCGGCATCTCAGAGCGCAAGAAATGGCGAGTAAAATGCACTTTTAAACTTCTAGGGTAGGGTGAACAGGGACCCGATTAGATCATTTTACATTAAGGTTAATATACGAATTCAGGGAAATTCTATCCCATTTGTTCAATTTACGTCGCTCCTATTTCAGATAGCGTACTGGGCTAGGCGGCATCTGAAAGCGCGTGGAATGTCGCGTAAAACGCACTATTAAACTTCTATGATAGGGCAATCAGAGACCCGATTAGATCATTTTATATTTTGGTTAATATAAGAATTCAGCGAAATTCTATCACATTTGTCCAATTTACGTCGCTCCTATTTCAGATAGCGTATTGGGCTAAGCGGCATCTCAAAGCGCAAGAAATGGCGAATAAAATGCACTATTAAGCTTCTAGGGTAGGGCCAACAGAGACCCGATTAGATCATTTTATATTATGGTTAATTTAAGAATTCACCGATCTTCTATCACCTTTGTTCAACTTACGTCGCTCCTATTTCAGATAGCGTACTGGGCTAGGCGGCATCTTAAAGCGCGTGGAATGGCGAGTAAAATTCACTATTATACTTCGAGGGTAGGGCAAACAGAGATCCGATTAGATCATTTTATATTATGGTTAATTTAAGAATTCAGCAAAATTCTATCACATTTGTTCAATTTACGTCGCTCCTATTTCAGATAGCGTACTGGGCTGGGCGGCATCTTAAAGCGCGTGGTATGGTGAGTAAAGTGCTCTACTAAACTTCTATGATAGGGCAATCAGAGACCCGATTAGATCATTTTATATTTTGTTTAATATAAGGTTTCAGGGAAATTCTATCACATTTGTTCAATTTACGTCGCTCCTATTTCAGATAGCGTATTGGGCTATGCGGCATCTCAAAGCGCATGAAATGGCGAGTAAAATGCACTATTAAAATTCTAGGGTACGGCAAACAGAGACCCGTTTAGATCATTTTATATTATGGTTAATTTAAGAATTCAGCGAAATTCTATCACATTTGTTCAATTTACGTCGCTCCTATTTCAGATAGCGTACAGGGCTAGGCGGCATCTTACAGTGCGTGGAATGGCGAGTAAAATGAACTATTAAACTTCTATGATTGGGCAATCAGAGACCCGATTAGATCATTTTATATTATGGTTAATTTAAGAATTCAGCAACATTCTATCACATTAGTTCAATTTACGTCGCTCATATTTCAGATAGCGTACAGGGCTATGCGGCATCTCAAAGCGCATGAAATGACGAGTAAAATGCACTCTTATACTTCTAGGGTAGGGCAAACAGAGATCCGATTAGATCATTTTATATTATGGTTAATTTAAGAATTCAGCAAAATTCTATCACATTTGTTCAATTTACGTCGCTCATATTTCAGATAGCGTACAGCGCTAGGCGGCATCTTAAAGCGCGTGGAATGGCGAGTAAAATGCACAACTAAACTTCTATGATAGGGGAATCAGAGACCCGATTAGATCATTTTATATTTTGGTTAATATAAGAATTCAGCGAAATTCTATCACATTTGTTCAATTTACGTCGCTCCTATTTCAGATAGCGTACTGGGCTGGGCGGCATCTTAAAGCGCGTGGTATGGTGAGTAAAGTGCTCTACTAAACTTCTATGATAGGGCAATCAGAGACCCGATTAGGTCATTTTATACTTTGGTTAATATAAGAATTCCGCGAAATTCTATCACATTTGTTCAATTTACGTCGCTTATATTTCAGATAGCGTATTGGGGTAAGCGGCATCTGAAAGAGCATGAAATGGCGAGTGAAATGCACTATTAAAATTCTAGGGTATGGCAAACAGAGACCCGATTAGATCATTTTATATTACGGCTAATATAAGAAATCAGCGTAATTCTATCACATTTGTTCAACTCACGTCGCTCCAGTGCAGATAGCGTACTGCGCTAGGCGGCATCTTAATGCGCGTGGAATGGCGAGTAAAATGCACTATTAAACTTCTATGATACGGCAATCAGAGACCCGATTAGATCATTTTATATTTTGGTTAATATAAGAATTCAGCGAAATTCTATCACATTTGTTCAATTTACGTCGCTGATATTTCATATAGCGTATTGGGCTAAGGGGCATCTCAAAGCGCATGAAATGGCGAGTAAAATGCACTATTAAACTTCTAGGGTAGGACCAACAGAGACCCGATTAGATCATTTTATATTATTGTTAATTTAAGAATTCGACGAAATTCTATCACATTTGTTCAACTTACGTCGCTCCTATTTCAGATAGCGTACTGGGCTAGGCGGCATCTTAAAGCGCATGGAAGGGCGACTAAAATGCACTATTAAACTTCTATGATAGGGCAATGAGAGACCCGATTAGATCATTTTATATTTTGGTTAATATATGAATTCAGCGAAATTCTATCACATTTTTTCAATTTACGTCGCTCCTATTTCAGATAGCGTATTGGGCTACGCGGCATCTCAAAGCGCGTGCAATGGCGAGTAAAATGCACTATTAAGCTTCAATGATAGGGTAAACAGAGACCCGATTAGATCATTTTATATTATGGTTAATTTAAGAATTCAGCGACATTATAAACCCCTTTGTTCAATTTACGTCGCTCCTATTTCATATAGTGTATTGGGCTAAGCGGCATCTCAAAGCGCATGAAATGGCTAGTAAAATGCACTATTAAACTTCTAGGGTAAGGCAAACAGAGACCCGATTAGACCATTTTAGATTACGGTTAATATAAGAATACAGCGTAATTCTATCACATTTGTTCAACTTCCGTCGCTCCTATTTCAGATAGCGTACTGGGATAGGCGGTATCTTAAAGCGCGTGGAAGGGCGAGTAGCATGCTCTATTAAACTTCTGGGGTAGGGCAAACAGAGACCCGATTAGATCATTTTATATTATGGTTAATTTAAGAATTCAGCAAAATTCTGTCACATTTGTTCAATTTACGTCGCTCGTATTTCGGATACCGTATTGGGCTAAGCGGCATCTCAAAGCACATGAAATGACGAATGAAATGCACTGTTATACTTCTAGGGTAGGGCGAACAGAGACCCGATTAGATCATTTTACATTAAGGTTAATACAAGAATTCAGCGAAATTCTATCACATTTGTTCAATTTACGTGGCTCCTATTTCAGATAGCGTATTGGGCTACGCGGCATCTCAAAGCGCATGAAATGACGAATGAAATGCACTTTTAAACTTCTAGGGTAGGGCGAACAGAGACCCGATTAGATCATTTTACGTTAAGGTTAATAAAAGAATTCAGCGAAATTCTATCACATTTGTTCAACTTACGTCGCTCATATTTCAGATAGCGTACTGGGCTAGGCGGCACCTTAAAGCGCGTGGAATGGCGAGTAGAATGCACTATTAAACTTCTATGATAGGGCAGTCAGAGACCCGATTAGATCAGTTTATATTTTGTTTAATATAAGATTTCCGGGATATCCTATCACATTTGTTCAATTTACGTCGCTCCTATTTCAGATAGCGTATTGGGCTGAGCGGCATCTCAAAGCGCATGAAATGGCGAGTAAAATGCACTATTAAACTTCTAGGGAAAGGCAAACAGAGACCCAATTAGATCATTTTATATTACGGTTAATATAAGAATTCAGCGTAATTCTGTCACATTTGTTCAACTTACGTTGCTCCTATTTCACATAGCGTACAGGGCGAGGCGGCATCTTAAAGCGCGTGGAATGGCGTGTAAAATGTACTATTAAACTTCTATGATAGGGCAATCAGATACCCGATTAGATCATTTTATATTTTGGTTAATATAAGAATTCAGGGAAATTCTATCACATTTGTTCAATTTACGTCGCTCCTATTTAAGATAGCGTATTGGGCTAAGCGGCATCTCATAGCGCATAAAATGACGAGTGAAATGCACTCTTAAACATCTAGGGTAAGGCAAACAGAGAGTAGATTAGATCATTTCATGTTACGGTTAATATAAGAATTCAGCGTAATTCTGTCACATTTGTTCAACTTACGTCGCTCCTATTTCACATAGCGTACAGGGCGAGGCGGCATCTTAAAGCGCGTGGAATGGTGTGTAAAATGTACTATTAAACTTCTATGATAGGGCAATCACAGACCCGATTAGATCATTTTATATTTTGTTTAATATAAGATTTTAGGGAAATCCTATCACATTTGTTCAATTTACGTCGTTCCTATTTCAGATAGCGTATTAGGCTAAGCGGCATCTCAAAGCGCATGAAATGGCGAATAAAATGCACTATTATACTTCTAGGCTAGGGCGAACAGAGACCCGATTAGATCATTTTACATTGTTAATAAAAGAATCCAGCGAAATTCTATCAGATTTGTTCAAGTTATGTCGCTCATATTTCAGATAGCGTATAGGGCTAAGCGGCATCTCAAAGCGCATGAAATGTCGAGTGAAATGCACTATTAAACTTCTAGGGTAGGGCGAACAGTGACCCGATTAAATCATTTTACAGTATGGTTAATATAAGAATTCAGCGAAATTCTATCACATTTGTTCAATTTACGTTGCTCCCATTTCAGATAGCGTATTGGGCTAAGCGGCATCTTATAGCGCGTGGAATGGCGAGTAAAGTGCACTATTAAACTTCTATCATAGGGCAATCAGAGACCCGATTAGAACATTTTATATTTTGTTTAAAATAAGAATTCAGCGCAATTCTATCACATTTGTTCAATTTACGTCGCTCCCATATCAGATAGCGTATTGTGCTAAGCGGCATCACAAAGCGCATGAAATGACGAGTGAAATGCACTATTAAACTTCTATGATAGGGCAATCAGAATCCCGATTAGATCATTTTATATTTTGGTGAATTTAAGAATTCAGCGGAATTCTAGCACATTTGTTCAATTTACGTTGCTCCTATTTCAGATAGCGTATTGGGATAAACGGCATGTCAAAGCGCATGAAAAGGCAAATAAAATGCACTATTAAACTTCTAGGGTAGGGCAAACAGAGACCCGATTAGATCATTTTTTATTATGGTTAATTTAACAATTCAGCGAAATTCTATCACATTTGTTCAATTAACGTCGCTCCTATTTCAGATAGCGTATTGTGCAAAGCGGCATCTCAAAGCGCATGAAATGGCGAGCTAAATGCACTGTTAAACTTCTAGGGTAGGGCAAACAGAGACCCGATTAGATCATTTTATATTATGGTTAATTTAAGAATTCAGCAAAATTGTATCACATTCGTTCAAGTTACGTCGCTCCTATTTCAGACAGCGTATTGGGCTAAGCGGCATCTCAAAGCGCATGGAATGGCGAGTAATATGCACTATCAAACTTCTAGGGTAGGGCAAACAGAGACCCGATTAGATCATATTATATTATGGTTAATTTAAGAATTCAGCGAAATTCTATCACATTTGTTCAATTTACGTCGCTCCTATTTCAGATAGCGTATTCGGCTAAGCGGCATCTCAAAGCACATGAAATGACGAGTGAAATGCACTATTATACTTCTAGGGTAGGGCGAACAGAGACCTGATTAGATCATTTTACATAAAGGTTAATATAAGAATTCAGGGAAATTCTATCACATTTGATCAATTTACGTCGCTCCTATTTCAGATAGCGTATTGGGCTACGCGGCATCTCAAAGCGCGTGCAATGGCGTGTAAAATGCACTATGAAGCTTCAATGACAGGGCAATCAGAGACCAGATTAGATCATTTTATATTTTGGTTAATATAAGAATTCAGCGAAATTCTATCACATTTGTTCAATTTACGTCGCTCCTATTTCAGATAGCATAATGGGCTACGCGGCATCTCAAAGCACATGACATGACGAGTGGAATGCACTATTAAACTTCTAGGGTAGGGCGAAAAGAGACCCGATTAGATCATTTTACATTAATGTTAATATAAGAATTCAGGGAAATTCTATCACATTTGTTCAATTTACGTGGCTCCTATTTCAGATAGCGTATTGGGCTAAGCGGCATCTCAAAGCGCATGAAATGGCGAGTAAAATGCACTATTAAACTTCTAGGGTAGAGCAAACAGAGACCCGATTAGATCATTTTATATTATGGTTAATTTAAGAATTCAGCAAAATCCTATCACATTTGTTCAATTTACGTCGCTCCTATTTCAGATAGCGTATTGGGCTCAGCCGCATCTCAAAGCGCATGAAATGGCGAATAAAATGCACTATTAAACTTCTATGATAGGGCAATCAGAGACCCGATTAGATCATTTCATATTTTGGTTAATATATGATTTCAGGGAAATCCTATCACATTTGTTCAATTTACGTCGCTCCTATTTCAGATAGCGTATTGGGCTAAGCGGCAGCTCAAACCGCATGACATGGAGAGGAAAATGCACTATTAAACTTCTAGGGTAGGGCAAACAGAGACCCGATTAGATCACTTTATATGATGGTTAATTTAAGAATTCAGCAAAATTCTATCACATTTGTTCAATTTACGTCGCTCCTATTTCAGATAGCGTACTGGGCTAGGCGCCATCTTAAAGCGCGTGGAATGGCCAGCAAAATGCACTATTAAACTTCTATGATAGGGCAATCAGAGACCCGATTAGATCATTTTATATATTGGTTAATATAAGAATTCAGCGTAATTCTATCACATTCGTTCAATTTACGTCGCTCCGATTTCAGATAGCGTATTGGGCTAAGCGGCATCTCAAAGCGCATGAAATGTCGACTGAAATGCACTATTAAACTTCTAGGGTAGGGCGGATGGAGACCCGATGAGATCATTTTACATTAAGGTTAATATAAGAATTCAGCGATATTCTATCACATTTGTTCAATTTACGTGGCTCCTATTTCAGATAGCGTATTGGGCTAAGCGGCATCTTATAGCGCGTGGAATGGCGAGTAAAGTGCACTATTAAACTTCTATCATAGGGCAATCAGAGACCCGATTAGAACATTTTATATTTTGTTTAAAATAAGAATTCAGCGCAATTCTATCACATTTGTTCAATTTACGTCGCTCCCATATCAGATAGCGTATTGTGCTAAGCGGCATCACAAAGCGCATGAAATGACGAGTGAAATGCACTATTAAACTTCTATGATAGGGCAATCAGAATCCCGATTAGATCATTTTATATTTTGGTGAATTTAAGAATTCAGCGGAATTCTAGCACATTTGTTCAATTTACGTTGCTCCTATTTCAGATAGCGTATTGGGATAAACGGCATGTCAAAGCGCATGAAAAGGCAAATAAAATGCACTATTAAACTTCTAGGGTAGGGCAAACAGAGACCCGATTAGATCATTTTTTATTATGGTTAATTTAACAATTCAGCGAAATTCTATCACATTTGTTCAATTAACGTCGCTCCTGTTTCAGATAGCGTATTGTGCAAAGCGGCATCTCAAAGCGCATGAAATGGCGAGCTAAATGCACTGTTAAACTTCTAGGGTAGGGCAAACAGAGACCCGATTAGATCATTTTATATTATGGTTAATTTAAGAATTCAGCAAAATTGTATCACATTCGTTCAAGTTACGTCGCTCCTATTTCAGACAGCGTATTGGGCTAAGCGGCATCTCAAAGCGCATGGAATGGCGAGTAATATGCACTATCAAACTTCTAGGGTAAGGCAAACAGACACCCGATTAGATCATTTTATATTATCGTTAATTTAAGAATTCAGCAAAATTCTATCACATTTGTTCAATTTACGTCGCTCCTATTTCAGATAGCGTGCTGGGGTAGGCGGCATCTCAAAGCGCATGAAATGGCAAATAAAATGCACTATTAAACTTCTAGGGTAGGGCAAACAGAGACCCGATTAGATCATTTTATATTATGGTTAATTTAAGAATTCAGCAAAATTCTATCACATTTGTTCAATTTACGTCGCTCCTATTTCAGATAGCGTATTGGGCTAAGCGGCATCTCAAAGCGCATGAAATGGCGAGTAAAGTGCACTATTAAACTTCTAGGGTAGGGCAATGAGAGACCCGATTAGGTCATTTTATATTACGGTTAATATAAGAATTCAGCGTAATTCTCACATTTGTTCAACTTACGTCGCTCCTATTTCGGATAGCGTACTGGGCTAGGCGGCATCTTAAAGCTCGTGGAATGGCGAGTAAAATGCACTGTTAAACTTCTAGGGTAGGGCAATCAGAGACCCGATTGGATCATTTTATATTTTGGTTAATTTAAGAATTCAGCGAAATTCTATCACATTTGTTCAATTTACGTCGCTCCTATTTCAGATAGCGTATTGGGCTAAGCGGCACCTCAAAGCGCAAGAAATGGCGAGTAAAATGCACTATTAAACTTCTAGGGTAGGGCGAACAGAGACCCGATTAGATCATTTTACATTAAGGTTAATATAAGAATTCAGGGAAATTCTATCACATTTGTTCAATTTACGTCGCTCCTATTTCAGAAAGCGTATTGGGCTAAGCGGCATCTCAAAGCGCATGAAATGGCGAGTAAAATGCACTATTAAACTTCTAGGGTAGGGCAAACAGAGTCCCGATTAGATCATTTTAAATTATGGTTAATTTAAGAATTCAGCAAAATTCTGTCACATTTGTTCAGTTTACGTCGCTCCTATTTCAGATAGCGTACTGGGCTAGGCGGCATCTTAAAGCGCGTGGAATGGCGAGTAAAATGCACTATTAAACTTCAAGGGTAGGGCAAAAAGAGACCCGATTGGATCATTTTATATTACGGTTAGTATAAGAATTCAGCGTAATTCTATCACATTTGTTCAACTTACGTCCCGCCTATTTCAGATAGCGTACTGGGCTAGGCGGCATCTTAAAGCGCCTGGAAGGGCGACTAAAATGCACTATTAAACTTCTACGATAGGGCAATCAGAGACCCGATTAGATCATTTTATATTTTGTTTAATATAAGAGTTCAGCGAAATTCTACCACATTTGTTCAATTTACGTCGCTCCTATTTCAGATAGCATATTGGGCTAACCGGCATCTCATAGCGCATGAAATGACGAGTGAAATGCACTATTAAACTTCTAGGGTAGGGCGAACAGAGACCCGATCAGATCATTTTACATTAAGGTTAATATAAGAATTCAGGGAAATTCTATCACATTTGTTCAATTTACGTCGCTCCTATTTCAGATAGCGTATTGGGCTAAGCGGCATCTCAAAGCGCATGAAATGGCGAGTAAAATGCACTATTAAACTTCTATGGTAGGGCAAACAGAGACCCGATTAGATCATTTTATATTATGGTTAATTTAAGAATTCAGCAAAATTCTATCACATTGTTTCAATTTACGTCGCTCCTATTTCAGATAGCGGACTGGGCTAGGCGGCATCTTAAAGCGCGTGGAATGTCGAGTAAAACGCACTATTAAACTTCAATGATAGGGCAATCAGAGCCCCGATTAGATCATTTTATATTTTGGTTAATATAAGAATTCAGCGAAATTCTATCACATTTGATCAATTTACGTCGCTCCTATTTCAGATAGCGTATTGGGCTAAGCGGCACCTCAAAGCGCAAGAAATGGCGAGTAAAATGCACTATTAAACTTCTAGGGTAGGGCCAACAGAGACCCGATTAGATCATTTCATATTTTGTTTAATATAAGAGTTCTGCGAAATTTTACCACATTTGTTCAATTTACGTCGCTCCTATTTCAGATAGCGCATTGGTCTAAACGGCATCTCATAGCGCACGAAATGACGAGTGAAATGCACTATTAAACTTCTAGGGTAGGGCGAACAGAGACCCGATTAGATCATTTTACATTAAGGTTAATATAAGAATTCAGGGAAATTCTATCACATTTGTTCAATTTACGTCGCTCCTATTTCAGATAGCGTATTGGGCTAAGCGGCATCTCAAAGCGCATGAAATAGCGAGTAAAATTCACTATTAAACTTCTAGGGTAGGGCAAACAGAGACCCGATTAGATCATTTTAAATTATGGTTAATTTAATAATTCAGCAAAATTCTATCACATTTGTTCAGTTTACGTCGCTCCTATTTCAGATAACGTACTGGGCTAGGCGGCATATTAAAGAGCGTGGAGGGGCGAGTAAAATGCACTACTAAACTTCTATGATAGGGCAATCAGATATCCGATTAGATCATTTTACATTATGGTTAATAAAAGAATTCAGCGAAATTCTATCACATTTGTTCAATTTACGTCGCTTCTATTTCAGATAGCGTATTGGGCTAAGGGGCACCTCAAAGCGCATGAAATGGCGAGTAAAATGCACTATTATACTTCTATGATAGGGCAATGAAAGACCCGATTAGATCATTTTATATTTTGGTTAATATAAGAATTCAGCGAAATTCTATCACATTTTTTCAATTTACGTCGCTCCTATTTCAGATAGCGTATTGGGCTCAGCGGCATCTCAAAGCGCATGAAATGACGAGTGAAATGCAATATTAAACTTCGAGGGTAGGGTGAACAGAGACCCGATTAGATTATTTTACATTAAGGTTAATATACGAATTCAGGGAAATTCTATCACATTTGTTCAATTTACGTCGCTCCTATTTCAGATAGCGTATTGGGCTCAGCGGTATCTCAAAGCGCATGAAATGGCGAGTAAAATGCACTATTAAACTTCTAGGATAAGGCAAGCAGAGACCCGATTAGATCATTTTATATTACGGTTAATACAAGAATTCAGCGTAATTCTATCACATTTGTTCAACTTTACGTCGCTCCTATTTCAGATAGCGTACTGGGCTGGGCGGCATCTTAAAGCGCGTGGTATGGTGAGTAAAGTGCTCTACTAAACTTCTATGATAGGGCAATCAGAGACCCGATTAGATCATTTTATATTTTGTTTAATATAAGGTTTCAGGGAAATTCTATCACATTTGTTCAATTTACGTCGCTCCTATTTCAGATAGCGTATTGGGCTATGCGGCATCTCAAAGCGCATGAAATGGCGAGTAAAATGCACTATTAAAATTCTAGGGTACGGCAAACAGAGACCCGATTAGATCATTTTATATTATGGTTAATTTAAGAATTCAGCGAAATTCTATCACATTTGTTCAATTTACGTCGCTCCTATTTCAGATAGCGTACTGGGCTAGGCGGCATTTTAAAGCGCGCGGAATGGCGAGTAAAATGCACTATTAGACTTCTATGATAGGGCAATGAGAGACCCGATTAGATCATTTTATATTTTGGTTAATATATGAATTCAGCGAAATTCTATCACATTTTTTCAATTTACGTCGCTCCTATTTCAGATAGCGTATTGGGCTATGCGGCATCTCAAAGCGCATGAAATGACGAGTGAAATGCAATATTAAACTTCTAGGGTAGGGCGAACAGAGACCCGATTAGATCATTTTACATTAAGGTTAATATAAGAATTCTGGGAAATTCTATCACATTTGTTCAATTTACGTCGCTCCTTTTCAGATAGCGTATTGGGCTAAGCGGCATCTGAAAGCGCATGAAATGGCGAGTAAAATGCACTATTAAAATTCTACGGTAGGGCAAACAGAGCCCCGATTAGATCATTTTATATTACGGATAATATAAGAATTCCGCGTAATTCTATCACATTTGTTCAACTTACGTCCCTCCAGTTCAGATAGCGTACTGCGCTAGGCGGCACCTTAAAGCGCGTGGAAGGGCGAGTAAAATGCACTACTAAACTTTTATGATAGGGCAATCAGAGACCCGATTAGATCATTTTATATTTTGGTTAATATAAGAATTCAGCGAAATTCTATCACATTGGATCAGTTTACGTCGCTCCTATTTCAGATAGCGTATTGGGCTATACGGCATCTCATAGCGCATTAAATGACGTGTGATATGCACTATTAAACTTCTAGGGTAGGGCGAACAGAGACCCGATTATATCATTTTACATTAAGGTTAATATAAGAATTCAGGGAAATTCTATCACATTTGTTCAATTTACGTCGCTCCAGTTCAGATAGCGTACTGCGCTAGGCGGAATCTTAAAGCGCGTGGAAGGGCGAGTAAAATGCACTATTAAAATTCTAGGGTAGGGCAAACAGAGACACCGATTAGATCATTTTATATTACGGCTAATATAAGAATTCAGCGTAATTCTATCACATTTGTTCAACTTACGTCGCTCCAGTTCAGATAGCGTACTGCGCTAGGCGGAATCTTAAAGCGCGTGGAAGGGCGAGCAAAATGCACAACTAAACTTCTATGATAGGGGAATCAGAGACCCGATTAGATCATTTTATATTTTGGTTAATATAAGAATTCAGCGAAATTCTATCACATTTGTTCAATTTACGTCGCTCCTATTTCAGTTAGCGTACGGGGCTAGGCGGCATCTCAAAGCGCATGAAATGACGAGTGAAATGCACTATTAAACTTCTAGGGTAGGGCAAACAGAGACCCGATTAGATCATTTTATATTATGGTTAATTTAAGAATTCCGGAAAATTCTATCACATTTGTTCAATTTACGTCGCTCATATTTCAGATAGCGTATTGGGCTGAGCGGCATCTCAGAGCGCAAGAAATGGCGAGTAAAATGCACTTTTAAACTTCTAGGGTAGGGTGAACAGGGACCCGATTAGATCATTTTACATTAAGGTTAATATACGAATTCAGGGAAATTCTATCCCATTTGTTCAATTTACGTCGCTCCTATTTCAGATAGCGTACTGGGCTAGGCGGCATCTGAAAGCGCGTGGAATGTCGCGTAAAACGCACTATTAAACTTCTATGATAGGGCAATCAGAGACCCGATTAGATCATTTTATATTTTGGTTAATATAAGAATTCAGCGAAATTCTATCACATTTGTCCAATTTACGTCGCTCCTATTTCAGATAGCGTATTGGGCTAAGCGGCATCTCAAAGCGCAAGAAATGGCGAATAAAATGCACTATTAAGCTTCTAGGGTAGGGCCAACAGAGACCCGATTAGATCATTTTATATTATGGTTAATTTAAGAATTCACCGATCTTCTATCACCTTTGTTCAACTTACGTCGCTCCTATTTCAGATAGCGTACTGGGCTAGGCGGCATCTTAAAGCGCGTGGAATGGCGAGTAAAATTCACTATTATACTTCGAGGGTAGGGCAAACAGAGATCCGATTAGATCATTTTATATTATGGTTAATTTAAGAATTCAGCAAAATTCTATCACATTTGTTCAATTTACGCCGCTCCTATTTCAGATAGGGTATTGGGCTAAGCGGCACCTCAAAGCGCATGAAATGACGAGTGAAATGCACTATTAAACTTCTAGGGTAGGGCAAACAGAGACCCGATTAGATCATTTTATATTATGGTTATTTAAGAATTCAGCAAAATTCTATCACATTTGTTCAATTTACGTCGCTCCTATTTCAGATAGCGTACAGGGCTAGGCGGCATCTTACAGTGCGTGGAATGGCGAGTAAAATGAACTATTAAACTTCTATGATTGGGCAATCAGAGACCCGATTAGATCATTTTATATTATGGTTAATTTAAGAATTCAGCAACATTCTATCACATTAGTTCAATTTACGTCGCTCATATTTCAGATAGCGTACAGGGCTATGCGGCATCTCAAAGCGCATGAAATGACGAGTAAAATGCACTCTTATACTTCTAGGGTAGGGCAAACAGAGATCCGATTAGATCATTTTATATTATGGTTAATTTAAGAATTCAGCAAAATTCTATCACATTTGTTCAATTTACGTCGCTCATATTTCAGATAGCGTACAGCGCTAGGCGGCATCTTAAAGCGCGTGGAATGGCGAGTAAAATGCACAACTAAACTTCTATGATAGGGGAATCAGAGACCCGATTAGATCATTTTATATTTTGGTTAATATAAGAATTCAGCGAAATTCTATCACATTTGTTCAATTTACGTCGCTCCTATTTCAGATAGCGTACTGGGCTGGGCGGCATCTTAAAGCGCGTGGTATGGTGAGTAAAGTGCTCTACTAAACTTCTATGATAGGGCAATCAGAGACCCGATTAGATCATTTTATATTTTGTTTAATATAAGGTTTCAGGGAAATTCTATCACATTTGTTCAATTTACGTCGCTCCTATTTCAGATAGCGTATTGGGCTATGCGGCATCTCAAAGCGCATGAAATGGCGAGTAAAATGCACTATTAAAATTCTAGGGTACGGCAAACAGAGACCCGATTAGATCATTTTATATTATGGTTAATTTAAGAATTCAGCGAAATTCTATCACATTTGTTCAATTTACGTCGCTCCTATTTCAGATAGCGTACAGGGCTAGGCGGCATCTTACAGTGCGTGGAATGGCGAGTAAAATGAACTATTAAACTTCTATGATTGGGCAATCAGAGACCCGATTAGATCATTTTATATTATGGTTAATTTAAGAATTCAGCAACATTCTATCACATTAGTTCAATTTACGTCGCTCATATTTCAGATAGCGTACAGGGCTATGCGGCATCTCAAAGCGCATGAAATGACGAGTAAAATGCACTCTTATACTTCTAGGGTAGGGCAAACAGAGATCCGATTAGATCATTTTATATTATGGTTAATTTAAGAATTCAGCAAAATTCTATCACATTTGTTCAATTTACGTCGCTCATATTTCAGATAGCGTACAGCGCTAGGCGGCATCTTAAAGCGCGTGGAATGGCGAGTAAAATGCACAACTAAACTTCTATGATAGGGGAATCAGAGACCCGATTAGATCATTTTATATTTTGGTTAATATAAGAATTCAGCGAAATTCTATCACATTTGTTCAATTTACGTCGCTCCTATTTCAGATAGCGTACTGGGCTGGGCGGCATCTTAAAGCGCGTGGTATGGTGAGTAAAGTGCTCTACTAAACTTCTATGATAGGGCAATCAGAGACCCGATTAGATCATTTTATACTTTGGTTAATATAAGAATTCCGCGAAATTCTATCACATTTGTTCAATTTACGTCGCTTATATTTCAGATAGCGTATTGGGGTAAGCGGCATCTGAAAGAGCATGAAATGGCGAGTGAAATGCACTATTAAAATTCTAGGGTATGGCAAACAGAGACCCGATTAGATCATTTTATATTACGGCTAATATAAGAAATCAGCGTAATTCTATCACATTTATTCAACTCACGTCGCTCCAGTGCAGATAGCGTACTGCGCTAGGCGGCATCTTAATGCGCGTGGAATGGCGAGTAAAATGCACTATTAAACTTCTATGATACGGCAATCAGAGACCCGATTAGATCATTTTATATTTTGGTTAATATAAGAATTCAGCGAAATTCTATCACATTTGTTCAATTTACGTCGCTGATATTTCATATAGCGTATTGGGCTAAGGGGCATCTCAAAGCGCATGAAATGGCGAGTAAAATGCACTATTAAACTTCTAGGGTAGGACCAACAGAGACCCGATTAGATCATTTTATATTATTGTTAATTTAAGAATTCGACGAAATTCTATCACATTTGTTCAACTCACGTCGCTCCTATTTCAGATAGCGTACTGGGCTAGGCGGCATCTTAAAGCGCATGGAAGGGCGACTAAAATGCACTATTAAACTTCTATGATAGGGCAATGAGAGACCCGATTAGATCATTTTATATTTTGGTTAATATATGAATTCAGCGAAATTCTATCACATTTTTTCAATTTACGTCGCTCCTATTTCAGATAGCGTATTGGGCTACGCGGCATCTCAAAGCGCGTGCAATGGCGAGTAAAATGCACTATTAAGCTTCAATGATAGGGTAAACAGAGACCCGATTAGATCATTTTATATTATGGTTAATTTAAGAATTCAGCGACATTATAAACCCCTTTGTTCAATTTACGTCGCTCCTATTTCATATAGTGTATTGGGCTAAGCGGCATCTCAAAGCGCATGAAATGGCTAGTAAAATGCACTATTAAACTTCTAGGGTAAGGCAAACAGAGACCCGATTAGATCATTTTAAATTACGGTTAATATAAGAATACAGCGTAATTCTATCACATTTGTTCAACTTCCGTCGCTCCTATTTCAGATAGCGTACTGGGATAGGCGGTATCTTAAAGCGCGTGGAAGGGCGAGTAGCATGCTCTATTAAACTTCTGGGGTAGGGCAAACAGAGACCCGATTAGATCATTTTATATTATGGTTAATTTAAGAATTCAGCAAAATTCTGTCACATTTGTTCAATTTACGTCGCTCGTATTTCGGATACCGTATTGGGCTAAGCGGCATCTCAAAGCACATGAAATGACGAATGAAATGCACTGTTATACTTCTAGGGTAGGGCGAACAGAGACCCGATTAGATCATTTTACATTAAGGTTAATACAAGAATTCAGCGAAATTCTATCACATTTGTTCAATTTACGTGGCTCCTATTTCAGATAGCGTATTGGGCTACGCGGCATCTCAAAGCGCATGAAATGACGAATGAAATGCACTTTTAAACTTCTAGGGTAGGGCGAACAGAGACCCGATTAGATCATTTTACGTTAAGGTTAATAAAAGAATTCAGCGAAATTCTATCACATTTGTTCAACTTACGTCGCTCATATTTCAGATAGCGTACTGGGCTAGGCGGCACCTTAAAGCGCGTGGAATGGCGAGTAGAATGCACTATTAAACTTCTATGATAGGGCAGTCAGAGACCCGATTAGATCAGTTTATATTTTGTTTAATATAAGATTTCCGGGATATCCTATCACATTTGTTCAATGTACGTCGCTCCTATTTCAGATAGCGTATTGGGCTGAGCGGCATCTCAAAGCGCATGAAATGGCGAGTAAAATGCACTATTAAACTTCTAGGGAAAGGCAAACAGAGACCCAATTAGATCATTTTATATTACGGTCTAATATAAGAATTCAGCGTAATTCTGTCACATTTGTTCAACTTACGTTGCTCCTATTTCACATAGCGTACAGGGCGAGGCGGCATCTTAAAGCGCGTGGAATGGCGTGTAAAATGTACTATTAAACTTCTATGATAGGGCAATCAGATACCCGATTAGATCATTTTATATTTTGGTTAATATAAGAATTCAGGGAAATTCTATCACATTTGTTCAATTTACGTCGCTCCTATTTAAGATAGCGTATTGGGCTAAGCGGCATCTCATAGCGCATAAAATGACGAGTGAAATGCACTCTTAAACATCTAGGGTAAGGCAAACAGAGAGTAGATTAGATCATTTCATGTTACGGTTAATATAAGAATTCAGCGTAATTCTGTCACATTTGTTCAACTTACGTCGCTCCTATTTCACATAGCGTACAGGGCGAGGCGGCATCTTAAAGCGCGTGGAATGGTGTGTAAAATGTACTATTAAACTTCTATGATAGGGCAATCACAGACCCGATTAGATCATTTTATATTTTGTTTAATATAAGATTTTAGGGAAATCCTATCACATTTGTTCAATTTACGTCGTTCCTATTTCAGATAGCGTATTAGGCTAAGCGGCATCTCAAAGCGCATGAAATGGCGAATAAAATGCACTATTATACTTCTAGGCTAGGGCGAACAGAGACCCGATTAGATCATTTTACATTGTTAATAAAAGAATCCAGCGAAAGTCTATCAGATTTGTTCAAGTTATGTCGCTCATATTTCAGATAGCGTATAGGGCTAAGCGGCATCTCAAAGCGCATGAAATGTCGAGTGAAATGCACTATTAAACTTCTAGGGTAGGGCGAACAGTGACCCGATTAAATCATTTTACAGTATGGTTAATATAAGAATTCAGCGCAATTCTATCACATTTGTTCAATTTATGTCGCTCCCATATCAGATAGCGTATTGTGCTAAGCGGCATCACAAAGCGCATGAAATGAAGAGTGAAATGCACTATTAAACTTCTATGATAGGGCAATCAGAATCCCGATTAGATCATTTTATATTTTGGTGAATTTAAGAATTCAGCGGAATTCTAGCACATTTGTTCAATTTACGTTGCTCCTATTTCAGATAGCGTATTGGGATAAACGGCATGTCAAAGCGCATGAAAAGGCAAATAAAATGCACTATTAAACTTCTAGGGTAGGGCAAACAGAGACCCGATTAGATCATTTTTTATTATGGTTAATTTAACAATTCAGCGAAATTCTATCACATTTGTTCAATTAACGTCGCTCCTATTTCAGATAGCGTATTGTGCAAAGCGGCATCTCAAAGCGCATGAAATGGCGAGCTAAATGCACTGTTAAACTTCTAGGGTAGGGCAAACAGAGACCCGATTAGATCATTTTATATTATGGTTAATTTAAGAATTCAGCAAAATTGTATCACATTCGTTCAAGTTACGTCGCTCCTATTTCAGACAGCGTATTGGGCTAAGCGGCATCTCAAAGCGCATGGAATGGCGAGTAATATGCACTATCAAACTTCTAGGGTAAGGCAAACAGACACCCGATTAGATCATTTTATATTATGGTTAATTTACGAATTCAGCGAAATTCTATCACATTTGTTCAATTTACGTCGCTCCTATTTCAGATAGCGTATTCGGCTAAGCGGCATCTCAAAGCACATGAAATGACGAGTGAAATGCACTATTATACTTCTAGGGTAGGGCGAACAGAGACCTGATTAGATCATTTTACATAAAGGTTAATATAAGAATTCAGGGAAATTCTATCACATTTGATCAATTTACGTCGCTCCTGTTTCAGATAGCGTATTGGGCTACGCGGCATCTCAAAGCGCGTGCAATGGCGTGTAAAATGCACTATGAAGCTTCAATGACAGGGCAATCAGAGACCAGATTAGATCATTTTATATTTTGGTTAATATAAGAATTCAGCGAAATTCTATCACATTTGTTCAATTTACGTCGCTCCTATTTCAGATAGCATAATGGGCTACGCGGCATCTCAAAGCACATGACATGACGAGTGGAATGCACTATTAAACTTCTAGGGTAGGGCGAAAAGAGACCCGATTAGATCATTTTACATTAATGTTAATATAAGAATTCAGGGAAATTCTATCACATTTGTTCAATTTACGTGGCTCCTATTTCAGATAGCGTATTGGGCTAAGCGGCATCTCAAAGCGCATGAAATGGCGAGTAAAATGCACTATTAAACTTCTAGGGTAGAGCAAACAGAGACCCGATTAGATCATTTTATATTATGGTTAATTCAAGAATTCAGCAAAATCCTATCACATTTGTTCAATTTACGTCGCTCCTATTTCAGATAGCGTATTGGGCTCAGCCGCATCTCAAAGCGCATGAAATGGCGAATAAAATGCACTATTAAACTTCTATGATAGGGCAATCAGAGACCCGATTAGATCATTTCATATTTTGGTTAATATATGATTTCAGGGAAATCCTATCACATTTGTTCAATTTACGACGCTCCTATTTCAGATAGCGTATTGGGCTAAGCGGCATCTCAAACCGCATGACATGGAGAGGAAAATGCACTATTAAACTTCTAGGGTAGGGCAAACAGAGACCCGATTAGATCACTTTATATGATGGTTAATTTAAGAATTCAGCAAAATTCTATCACATTTGTTCAATTTACGTCGCTCCTATTTCAGATAGCGTACTGGGCTAGGCGCCATCTTAAAGCGCGTGGAATGGCCAGCAAAATGCACTATTAAACTTCTATGATAGGGCAATCAGAGACCCGATTAGATCATTTTATATATTGGTTAATATAAGAATTCAGCGTAATTCTATCACATTCGTTCAATTTACGTCGCTCCGCTTTCAGATAGCGTATTGGGCTAAGCGGCATCTCAAAGCGCATGAAATGTCGACTGAAATGCACTATTAAACTTCTAGGGTAGGGCGGATGGAGACCCGATGAGATCATTTTACATTAAGGTTAATATAAGAATTCAGCGATATTCTATCACATTTGTTCAATTTACGTGGCTCCTATTTCAGATAGCGTATTGGGCTAAGCGGCATCTTATAGCGCGTGGAATGGCGAGTAAAGTGCACTATTAAACTTCTATCATAGGGCAATCAGAGACCCGATTAGAACATTTTATATTTTGTTTAAAATAAGAATTCAGCGCAATTCTATCACATTTGTTCAATTTACGTCGCTCCCATATCAGATAGCGTATTGTGCTAAGCGGCATCACAAAGCGCATGAAATGACGAGTGAAATGCACTATTAAACTTCTATGACAGGGCAATCAGAATCCCGATTAGATCATTTTATATTTTGGTGAATTTAAGAATTCAGCGGAATTCTAGCACATTTGTTCAATTTACGTTGCTCCTATTTCAGATAGCGTATTGGGATAAACGGCATGTCAAAGCGCATGAAAAGGCAAATAAAATGCACTATTAAACTTCTAGGGTAGGGCAAACAGAGACCCGATTAGATCATTTTTTATTATGGTTAATTTAACAATTCAGCGAAATTCTATCACATTTGTTCAATTAACGTCGCTCCTGTTTCAGATAGCGTATTGTGCAAAGCGGCATCTCAAAGCGCATGAAATGGCGAGCTAAATGCACTGTTAAACTTCTAGGGTAGGGCAAACAGAGACCCGATTAGATCATTTTATATTATGGTTAATTTAAGAATTCAGCAAAATTGTATCACATTCGTTCAAGTTACGTCGCTCCTATTTCAGACAGCGTATTGGGCTAAGCGGCATCTCAAAGCGCATGGAATGGCGAGTAATATGCACTATCTAACTTCTAGGGTAAGGCAAACAGACACCCGATTAGATCATTTTATATTATGGTTAATTTAAGAATTCAGCAAAATTCTATCACATTTGTTCAATTTACGTCGCTCCTATTTCAGATAGCGTGCTGGGGTAGGCGGCATCTCAAAGCGCATGAAATGGCAAATAAAATGCACTATTAAACTTCTAGGGTAGGGCAAACAGAGACCCGATTAGATCATTTTATATTATGGTTAATTTAAGAATTCAGCAAAATTCTATCACATTTGTTCAATTTACGTCGCTCCTATTTCAGATAGCGTATTGGGCTAAGCGGCATCTCAAAGCGCATGAAATGGCGAGTAAAGTGCACTATTAAACTTCTAGGGTAGGGCAATCAGAGACCCGATTAGGTCATTTTATATTACGGTTAATATAAGAATTCAGCGTAATTCTCACATTTGTTCAACTTACGTCGCTCCTATTTCGGATAGCGTACTGGGCTAGGCGGCATCTTAAAGCTCGTGGAATGGCGAGTAAAATGCACTGTTAAACTTCTAGGGTAGGGCAATCAGAGACCCGATTGGATCATTTTATATTTTGGTTAATGTAAGAATTCAGCGAAATTCTATCACATTTGTTCAATTTACGTCGCTCCTATTTCAGATAGCGTATTGGGCTAAGCGGCACCTCAAAGCGCAAGAAATGGCGAGTAAAATGCACTATTAAACTTCTAGGGTAGGGCGAACAGAGACCCGATTAGATCATTTTACATTAAGGTTAATATAAGAATTCAGGGAAATTCTATCACATTTGTTCAATTTACGTCGCTCCTATTTCAGAAAGCGTATTGGTCTAAGCGGCATCTCAAAGCGCATGAAATGGCGAGTAGAATGCACTATTAAACTTCTAGGGTAGGGCAAACAGAGTCCCGATTAGATCATTTTAAATTATGGTTAATTTAAGAATTCAGCAAAATTCTGTCACATTTGTTCAGTTTACGTCGCTCCTATTTCAGATAGCGTACTGGGCTAGGCGGCATCTTAAAGCGCGTGGAATGGCGAGTAAAATGCACTATTAAACTTCAAGGGTAGGGCAAAAAGAGACCCGATTGGATCATTTTATATTACGGTTAGTATAAGAATTCATCGTAATTCTATCACATTTGTTCATCTTACGTCGCGCCTATTTCAGATAGCGTACTGGGCTAGGCGGCATCTGAAAGCGCCTGGAAGGGCGACTTAAAATGCACTATTAAACTTCTACGATAGGGCAATCAGAGACCCGATTAGATCATTTTATATTTTGTTTAATATAAGAGTTCAGCGAAATTCTACCACATTTGTTCAATTTACGTCGCTCCTATTTCAGATAGCATATTGGGCTAACCGGCATCTCAAAGCGCATGAAATGACGAGTGAAATGCACTATTAAACTTCTAGGGTAGGGCGAACAGAGACCGATTAGATCATTTTACATTAAGGTTAATATAAGAATTCAGGGAAATTCTATCACATTTGTTCAATTTACGTCGCTCCTATTTCAGATAGCGTATTGGGCTAAGCGGCATCTCAAAGCGCATGAAATGGCGAGTAAAATGCACTATTAAACTTCTATGGTAGGGCAAACAGAGACCCGATTAGATCATTTTATATTATGGTTAATTTAAGAATTCAGCAAAATTCTATCACATTGTTTCAATTTACGTCGCTCCTATTTCAGATAGCGGACTGGGCTAGGCGGCATCTTAAAGCGCGTGGAATGTCGAGTAAACGCACTATTAAACTTCAATGATAGGGCAATCAGAGACCCGATTAGATCATTTTATATTTTGGTTAATATAAGAATTCAGCGAAATTCTATCACATTTGATCAATTTACGTCGCTCCTATTTCAGATAGCGTATTGGGCTAAGCGGCACCTCAAAGCGCAAGAAATGGCGAGTAAAATGCACTATTAAACTTCTAGGGTAGGGCCAACAGAGACCCGATTAGATCATTTCATATTTTGTTTAATATAAGAGTTCTGCGAAATTTTACCACATTTGTTCAATTTACGTCGCTCCTATTTCAGATAGCGCATTGGTCTAAACGGCATCTCATAGCGCACGAAATGACGAGTGAAATGCACTATTAAACTTCTAGGGTAGGGCGAACAGAGACCCGATTAGATCATTTTACATTAAGGTTAATATAAGAATTCAGGGAAATTCTATCACATTTGTTCAATTTACGTCGCTCCTATTTCAGATAGCGTATTGGGCTAAGCGGCATCTCAAAGCGCATGAAATAGCGAGTAAAATTCACTATTAAACTTCTAGGGTAGGGCAAACAGAGACCCGATTAGATCATTTTAAATTATGGTTAATTTAATAATTCAGCAAAATTCTATCACATTTGTTCAGTTTACGTCGCTCCTATTTCAGATAGCGTACTGGGCTAGGCGGCATATTAAAGCGCGTGGAGGGGCGAGTAAAATGCACTACTAAACTTCTATGATAGGGCAATCAGATATCCGATTAGATCATTTTACATTATGGTTAATAAAAGAATTCAGCGAAATTCTATCACATTTGTTCAATTTACGTCGCTTCTATTTCAGATAGCGTATTGGGCTAAGGGGCACCTCAAAGCGCATGAAATGGCGAGTAAAATGCACTATTATACTTCTATGATAGGGCAATGAAAGACCCGATTAGATCATTTTATATTTTGGTTAATATATGAATTCAGCGAAATTCTATCACATTTTTTCAATTTACGTCGCTCCTATTTCAGATAGCGTATTGGGCTCAGCGGCATCTCAAAGCGCATGAAATGACGAGTGAAATGCAATATTAAACTTCGAGGGTAGGGTGAACAGAGACCCGATTAGATTATTTTACATTAAGGTTAATATACGAATTCAGGGAAATTCTATCACATTTGTTCAATTTACGTCGCTCCTATTTCAGATAGCGTATTGGGCTCAGCGGTATCTCAAAGCGCATGAAATGGCGAGTAAAATGCACTATTAAACTTCTAGGATAAGGCAAGCAGAGACCCGATTAGATCATTTTATATTACGGTTAATACAAGAATTCAGCGTAATTCTATCACATTTGTTCAACTTTACGTCGCTCCTATTTCAGATAGCGTACTGGGCTGGGCGGCATCTTAAAGCGCGTGGTATGGTGAGTAAAGTGCTCTACTAAACTTCTATGATAGGGCAATCAGAGACCCGATTAGATCATTTTATATTTTGTTTAATATAAGGTTTCAGGGAAATTCTATCACATTTGTTCAATTTACGTCGCTCCTATTTCAGATAGCGTATTGGGCTAAGCGGCATCTCAAAGCGCATGAAATGGCGAGTAAAATGCACTATTAAAATTCTAGGGTACGGCAAACAGAGACCCGATTAGATCATTTTATATTATGGTTAATTTAAGAATTCAGCGAAATTCTATCACATTTGTTCAATTTACGTCGCTCCTATTTCAGATAGCGTACTGGGCTAGGCGGCATTTTAAAGCGCGCGGAATGGCGAGTAAAATGCACTATTAGACTTCTATGATAGGGCAATCAGAGACCCGATTAGATCATTTTATATTTTGGTTAATATATGAATTCAGCGAAATTCTATCACATTTTTTCAATTTACGTCGCTCCTATTTCAGATAGCGTATTGGGCTATGCGGCATCTCAAAGCGCATGAAATGACGAGTGAAATGCAATATTAAACTTCTAGGGTAGGGCGAACAGAGACCCGATTAGATCATTTTACATTAAGGTTAATATAAGAATTCTGGGAAATTCTATCACATTTGTTCAATTTACGTCGCTCCTTTTCAGATAGCGTATTGGGCTAAGCGGCATCTGAAAGCGCATGAAATGGCGAGTAAAATGCACTATTAAAATTCTACGGTAGGGCAAACAGAGCCCCGATTAGATCATTTTATATTACGGATAATATAAGAATTCCGCGTAATTCTATCACATTTGTTCAACTTACGTCCCTCCAGTTCAGATAGCGTACTGCGCTAGGCGGCACCTTAAAGCGCGTGGAAGGGCGAGTAAAATGCACTACTAAACTTTTATGATAGGGCAATCAGAGACCCGATTAGATCATTTTATATTTTGGTTAATATAAGAATTCAGCGAAATTCTATCACATTGGATCAGTTTACGTCGCTCCTATTTCAGATAGCGTATTGGGCTATACGGCATCTCATAGCGCATTAAATGACGTGTGATATGCACTATTAAACTTCTAGGGTAGGGCGAACAGAGACCCGATTATATCATTTTACATTAAGGTTAATATAAGAATTCAGGGAAATTCTATCACATTTGTTCAATTTACGTCGCTCCTATTTCAGATAGCGTATTGGGCTAAGCGGCACCTCAAAGCGCATGAAATGGCGAGTAAAATGCACCATTAAACTTCTTGGAGAGGGCAAACAGAGACCCCATTAGATCATTTTATATTATGGTTAATTTAAGAAGTCAGCAAAATTCTATCACATTTGTTCAATTTACGTCGCTCCTATTTCAGATAGCGTATTGGGCTAAACGGCATCTCATAGGACATGAAATGACGAGTGACATGCACTATGAAACTTCTAGGGTAGGGTGAACAGAGACCCGATTAGATCATTTTACATTAAGGTTAATATACGAATTCAGGGAAATTCTATCACATTTGTTCAATTTACGTCGCTCCAGTTCAGATAGCGTACTGCGCTAGGCGGAATCTTAAAGCGCGTGGAAGGGCGAGTAAAATGCACTATTAAAATTCTAGGGTAGGGCAAACAGAGACACCGATTAGATCATTTTATATTACGGCTAATATAAGAATTCAGCGTAATTCTATCACATTTGTTCAACTTACGTCGCTCCAGTTCAGATAGCGTACTGCGCTAGGCGGAATCTTAAAGCGCGTGGAAGGGCGAGCAAAATGCACAACTAAACTTCTATGATAGGGGAATCAGAGACCCGATTAGATCATTTTATATTTTGGTTAATATAAGAATTCAGCGAAATTCTATCACATTTGTTCAATTTACGTCGCTCCTATTTCAGTTAGCGTACGGGGCTAGGCGGCATCTCAAAGCGCATGAAATGACGAGTGAAATGCACTATTAAACTTCTAGGGTAGGGCAAACAGAGACCCGATTAGATCATTTTATATTATGGTTAATTTAAGAATTCCGGAAAATTCTATCACATTTGTTCAATTTACGTCGCTCATATTTCAGATAGCGTATTGGGCTGAGCGGCATCTCAGAGCGCAAGAAATGGCGAGTAAAATGCACTTTTAAACTTCTAGGGTAGGGTGAACAGGGACCCGATTAGATCATTTTACATTAAGGTTAATATACGAATTCAGGGAAATTCTATCCCATTTGTTCAATTTACGTCGCTCCTATTTCAGATAGCGTACTGGGCTAGGCGGCATCTGAAAGCGCGTGGAATGTCGCGTAAAACGCACTATTAAACTTCTATGATAGGGCAATCAGAGACCCGATTAGATCATTTTATATTTTGGTTAATATAAGAATTCAGCGAAATTCTATCACATTTGTCCAATTTACGTCGCTCATATTTCAGATAGCGTACAGCGCTAGGCGGCATCTTAAAGCGCGTGGAATGGCGAGTAAAATGCACAACTAAACTTCTATGATAGGGGAATCAGAGACCCGATTAGATCATTTTATATTTTGGTTAATATAAGAATTCAGCGAAATTCTATCACATTTGTTCAATTTACGTCGCTCCTATTTCAGATAGCGTACTGGGCTGGGCGGCATCTTAAAGCGCGTGGTATGGTGAGTAAAGTGCTCTACTAAACTTCTATGATAGGGCAATCAGAGACCCGATTAGATCATTTTATATTTTGTTTAATATAAGGTTTCAGGGAAATTCTATCACATTTGTTCAATTTACGTCGCTCCTATTTCAGATAGCGTATTGGGCTATGCGGCATCTCAAAGCGCATGAAATGGCGAGTAAAATGCACTATTAAAATTCTAGGGTACGGCAAACAGAGACCCGATTAGATCATTTTATATTATGGTTAATTTAAGAATTCAGCGAAATTCTATCACATTTGTTCAATTTACGTCGCTCCTATTTCAGATAGCGTACAGGGCTAGGCGGCATCTTACAGTGCGTGGAATGGCGAGTAAAATGAACTATTAAACTTCTATGATTGGGCAATCAGAGACCCGATTAGATCATTTTATATTATGGTTAATTTAAGAATTCAGCAACATTCTATCACATTAGTTCAATTTACGTCGCTCATATTTCAGATAGCGTACAGGGCTATGCGGCATCTCAAAGCGCATGAAATGACGAGTAAAATGCACTCTTATACTTCTAGGGTAGGGCAAACAGAGATCCGATTAGATCATTTTATATTATGGTTAATTTAAGAATTCAGCAAAATTCTATCACATTTGTTCAATTTACGTCGCTCATATTTCAGATAGCGTACAGCGCTAGGCGGCATCTTAAAGCGCGTGGAATGGCGAGTAAAATGCACTACTAAACTTCTATGATAGGGGAATCAGAGACCCGATTAGATCATTTTATATTTTGGTTAATATAAGAATTCAGCGAAATTCTATCACATTTGTTCAATTTACGTCGCTCCTATTTCAGATAGCGTACTGGGCTGGGCGGCATCTTAAAGCGCGTGGTATGGTGAGTAAAGTGCTCTACTAAACTTCTATGATAGGGCAATCAGAGACCCGATTAGATCATTTTATACTTTGGTTAATATAAGAATTCCGCGAAATTCTATCACATTTGTTCAATTTACGTCGCTTATATTTCAGATAGCGTATTGGGGTAAGCGGCATCTGAAAGAGCATGAAATGGCGAGTGAAATGCACTATTAAAATTCTAGGGTATGGCAAACAGAGACCCGATTAGATCATTTTATATTACGGCTAATATAAGAAATCAGCGTAATTCTATCACATTTGTTCAACTCACGTCGCTCCAGTGCAGATAGCGTACTGCGCTAGGCGGCATCTTAATGCGCGTGGAATGGCGAGTGAAATGCACTATTAAACTTCTATGATACGGCAATCAGAGACCCGATTAGATCATTTTATATTTTGGTTAATATAAGAATTCAGCGAAATTCTATCACATTTGTTCAATTTACGTCGCTGATATTTCATATAGCGTATTGGGCTAAGGGGCATCTCAAAGCGCATGAAATGGCGAGTAAAATGCACTATTAAACTTCTAGGGTAGGACCAACAGAGACCCGATTAGATCATTTTATATTATTGTTAATTTAAGAATTCAGCAAAATTCTGTCACATTTGTTCAATTTACGTCGCTCGTATTTCGGATACCGTATTGGGCTAAGCGGCATCTCAAAGCACATGAAATGACGAATGAAATGCACTGTTATACTTCTAGGGTAGGGCGAACAGAGACCCGATTAGATCATTTTACATTAAGGTTAATACAAGAATTCAGCGAAATTCTATCACATTTGTTCAATTTACGTGGCTCCTATTTCAGATAGCGTATTGGGCTACGCGGCATCTCAAAGCGCATGAAATGACGAATGAAATGCACTTTTAAACTTCTAGGGTAGGGCGAACAGAGACCCGATTAGATCATTTTACGTTAAGGTTAATAAAAGAATTCAGCGAAATTCTATCACATTTGTTCAACTTACGTCGCTCATATTTCAGATAGCGTACTGGGCTAGGCGGCACCTTAAAGCGCGTGGAATGGCGAGTAGAGTGCACTATTAAACTTCTATGATAGGGCAGTCAGAGACCCGATTAGATCAGTTTATATTTTGTTTAATATAAGATTTCCGGGATATCCTATCACATTTGTTCAATTTACGTCGCTCCTATTTCAGATAGCGTATTGGGCTGAGCGGCATCTCAAAGCGCATGAAATGGCGAGTAAAATGCACTATTAAACTTCTAGGGAAAGGCAAACAGAGACCCAATTAGATCATTTTATATTACGGTTAATATAAGAATTCAGCGTAATTCTGTCACATTTGTTCAACTTACGTTGCTCCTATTTCACATAGCGTACAGGGCGAGGCGGCATCTTAAAGCGCGTGGAATGGCGTGTAAAATGTACTATTAAACTTCTATGATAGGGCAATCAGATACCCGATTAGATCATTTTATATTTTGGTTAATATAAGAATTCAGGGAAATTCTATCACATTTGTTCAATTTACGTCGCTCCTATTTAAGATAGCGTATTGGGCTAAGCGGCATCTCATAGCGCATAAAATGACGAGTGAAATGCACTCTTAAACATCTAGGGTAAGGCAAACAGAGAGTAGATTAGATCATTTCATGTTACGGTTAATATAAGAATTCAGCGTAATTCTGTCACATTTGTTCAACTTACGTCGCTCCTATTTCACATAGCGTACAGGGCGAGGCGGCATCTTAAAGCGCGTGGAATGGTGTGTAAAATGTACTATTAAACTTCTATGATAGGGCAATCACAGACCCGATTAGATCATTTTATATTTTGTTTAATATAAGATTTTAGGGAAATCCTATCACATTTGTTCAATTTACGTCGTTCCTATTTCAGATAGCGTATTAGGCTAAGCGGCATCTCAAAGCGCATGAAATGGCGAATAAAATGCACTATTATACTTCTAGGCTAGGGGCGAACAGAGACCCGATTAGATCATTTTACATTGTTAATAAAAGAATCCAGCGAAATTCTATCAGATTTGTTCAAGTTATGTCGCTCATATTTCAGATAGCGTATAGGGCTAAGCGGCATCTCAAAGCGCATGAAATGTCGAGTGAAATGCACTATTAAACTTCTAGGGTAGGGCGAACAGTGACCCGATTAAATCATTTTACAGTATGGTTAATATAAGAATTCAGCGCAATTCTATCACATTTGTTCAATTTACGTCGCTCCCATATCAGATAGCGTATTGTGCTAAGCGGCATCACAAAGCGCATGAAATGACGAGTGAAATGCACTATTAAACTTCTATGATAGGGCAATCAGAATCCCGATTAGATCATTTTATATTTTGGTGAATTTAAGAATTCAGCGGAATTCTAGCACATTTGTTCAATTTACGTTGCTCCTATTTCAGATAGCGTATTGGGATAAACGGCATGTCAAAGCGCATGAAAAGGCAAATAAAATGCACTATTAAACTTCTAGGGTAGGGCAAACAGAGACCCGATTAGATCATTTTTTATTATGGTTAATTTAACAATTCAGCGAAATTCTATCACATTTGTTCAATTAACGTCGCTCCTATTTCAGATAGCGTATTGTGCAAAGCGGCATCTCAAAGCGCATGAAATGGCGAGCTAAATGCACTGTTAAACTTCTAGGGTAGGGCAAACAGAGACCCGATTAGATCATTTTATATTATGGTTAATTTAAGAATTCAGCAAAATTGTATCACATTCGTTCAAGTTACGTCGCTCCTATTTCAGACAGCGTATTGGGCTAAGCGGCATCTCAAAGCGCATGGAATGGCGAGTAATATGCACTATCAAACTTCTAGGGTAAGGCAAACAGACACCCGATTAGATCATTTTATATTATGGTTAATTTAAGAATTCAGCAAAATTCTATCACATTTGTTCAATTTACGTCGCTCCTATTTCAGATAGCGTATTCGGCTAAGCGGCATCTCAAAGCACATGAAATGACGAATGAAGTGCACTGTTATACTTCTAGGGTAGGGCGATCAGAGACCTGATTAGATCATTTTACATAAAGTTTAATATAAGAATTCAGGGAAATTCTATCACATTTGATCAATTTACGTCGCTCCTATTTCAGATAGCGTATTGGGCTACGCGGCATCTCAAAGCGCGTGCAATGGCGTGTAAAATGCACTATGAAGCTTCAATGACAGGGCAATCAGAGACCAGATTAGATCATTTTATATTTTGGTTAATATAAGAATTCAGCGAAATTCTATCACATTTGTTCAATTTACGTCGCTCCTATTTCAGATAGCATAATGGGCTACGCGGCATCTCAAAGCACATGACATGACGAGTGGAATGCACTATTAAACTTCTAGGGTAGGGCGAAAAGAGACCCGATTAGATCATTTTACATTAATGTTAATATAAGAATTCAGGGAAATTCTATCACATTTGTTCAATTTACGTGGCTCCTATTTCAGATAGCGTATTGGGCTAAGCGGCATCTCAAAGCGCATGAAATGGCGAGTAAAATGCACTATTAAACTTCTAGGGTAGAGCAAACAGAGACCCGATTAGATCATTTTATATTATGGTTAATTTAAGAATTCAGCAAAATTCTATCACATTTGTTCAATTTACGTCGCTCCTATTTCAGATAGCGTATTGGGCTCAGCCGCATCTCAAAGCGCATGAAATGGCGAATAAAATGCACTATTAAACTTCTATGATAGGGCAATCAGAGACCCGATTAGATCATTTCATATTTTGGTTAATATATGATTTCAGGGAAATCCTATCACATTTGTTCAATTTACGTCGCTCCTATTTCAGATAGCGTATTGGGCTAAGCGGCATCTCAAACCGCATGACATGGAGAGGAAAATGCACTATTAAACTTCTAGGGTAGGGCAAACAGAGACCCGATTAGATCATCTTATATTATGGTTAATTTAAGAATTCAGCAAAATTATATCACATTTGTCCAATTTACGTCGCTCCTATTTCAAATAGCCTTCTGGGCTAGGCGCCATCTTAAAGCGCGTGGAATTGCCAGTAAACTGCACTATTAAACTTCTATGATAGGGCAATCAGAGACCCGATTAGATCATTTTATATATTGGTTAATATAAGAATTCAGCGTAATTCTATCACATTCGTTCAATTTACGTCGCTCCGCTTTCAGATAGCGTATTGGGCTAAGCGGCATCTCAAAGCGCATGAAATGTCGACTGAAATGCACTATTAAACTTCTAGGGTAGGGCGGATGGAGACCCGATGAGATCATTTTACATTAAGGTTAATATAAGAATTCAGCGATATTCTATCACATTTGTTCAATTTACGTGGCTCCTATTTCAGATAGCGTATTGGGCTAAGCGGCATCTTATAGCGCGTGGAATGGCGAGTAAAGTGCACTATTAAACTTCTATCATAGGGCAATCAGAGACCCGATTAGAACATTTTATATTTTGTTTAAAATAAGAATTCAGCGCAATTCTATCACATTTGTTCAATTTACGTCGCTCCCATATCAGATAGCGTATTGTGCTAAGCGGCATCACAAAGCGCATGAAATGACGAGTGAAATGCACTATTAAACTTCTATGACAGGGCAATCAGAATCCCGATTAGATCATTTTATATTTTGGTGAATTTAAGAATTCAGCGGAATTCTAGCACATTTGTTCAATTTACGTTGCTCCTATTTCAGATAGCGTATTGGGATAAACGGCATGTCAAAGCGCATGAAAAGGCAAATAAAATGCACTATTAAACTTCTAGGGTAGGGCAAACAGAGACCCGATTAGATCATTTTTTATTATGGTTAATTTAACAATTCAGCGAAATTCTATCACATTTCTTCAATTAACGTCGCTCCTGTTTCAGATAGCGTATTGTGCAAAGCGGCATCTCAAAGCGCATGAAATGGCGAGCTAAATGCACTGTTAAACTTCTAGGGTAGGGCAAACAGAGACCCGATTAGATCATTTTATATTATGGTTAATTTAAGAATTCAGCAAAATTGTATCACATTCGTTCAAGTTACGTCGCTCCTATTTCAGACAGCGTATTGGGCTAAGCGGCATCTCAAAGCGCATGGAATGGCGAGTAATATGCACTATCTAACTTCTAGGGTAAGGCAAACAGACACCCGATTAGATCATTTTATATTATGGTTAATTTAAGAATTCAGCAAAATTCTATCACATTTGTTCAATTTACGTCGCTCCTATTTCAGATAGCGTGCTGGGGTAGGCGGCATCTCAAAGCGCATGAAATGGCAAATAAAATGCACTATTAAACTTCTAGGGTAGGGGCAAACAGAGACCCGATTAGATCATTTTATATTATGGTTAATTTAAGAATTCAGCAAAATTCTATCACATTTGTTCAATTTACGTCGCTCCTATTTCAGATAGCGTATTGGGCTAAGCGGCATCTCAAAGCGCATGAAATGGCGAGTAAAGTGCACTATTAAACTTCTAGGGTAGGGCAATGAGAGACCCGATTAGGTCATTTTATATTACGGTTAATATAAGAATTCAGCGTAATTCTCACATTTGTTCAACTTACGTCGCTCCTATTTCGGATAGCGTACTGGGCTAGGCGGCATCTTAAAGCTCGTGGAATGGCGAGTAAAATGCACTGTTAAACTTCTAGGGTAGGGCAATCAGAGACCCGATTGGATCATTTTATATTTTGGTTAATATAAGAATTCAGCGAAATTCTATCACATTTGTTCAATTTACGTCGCTCCTATTTCAGATAGCGTATTGGGCTAAGCGGCACCTCAAAGCGCAAGAAATGGCGAGTAAAATGCACTATTAAACTTCTAGGGTAGGGCGAACAGAGACCCGATTAGATCATTTTACATTAAGGTTAATATAAGAATTCAGGGAAATTCTATCACATTTGTTCAATTTACGTCGCTCCTATTTCAGAAAGCGTATTGGTCTAAGCGGCATCTCAAAGCGCATGAAATGGCGAGTAGAATGCACTATTAAACTTCTAGGGTAGGGCAAACAGAGTCCCGATTAGATCATTTTAAATTATGGTTAATTTAAGAATTCAGCAAAATTCTGTCACATTTGTTCAGTTTACGTCGCTCCTATTTCAGATAGCGTACTGGGCTAGATGGCATCTTAAAGCGCGTGGAATGGCGAGTAAAATGCACTATTAAACTTCTAGGGTAGGGCAATCAGAGACCCGATTGGATCATTTTATATTACGGTTAATATAAGAATTCAGCGTAATTCTATCACATTTGTTCAACTTACGTCCCGCCTATTTCAGATAGCGTACTGGGCTAGGCGGCATCTTAAAGCGCCTGGAAGGGCGACTAAAATGCACTATTAAACTTCTACGATAGGGCAATCAGAGACCCGATTAGATCATTTTATATTTTGTTTAATATAAGAGTTCAGCGAAATTCTACCACATTTGTTCAATTTACGTCGCTCCTATTTCAGATAGCATATTGGGCTAACCGGCATCTCATAGCGCATGAAATGACGAGTGAAATGCACTATTAAACTTCTAGGGTAGGGCGAACAGAGACCCGATTAGATCATTTTACATTAAGGTTAATATAAGAATTCAGGGAAATTCTATCACATTTGTTCAATTTACGTCGCTCCTATTTCAGATAGCGTATTGGGCTAAGCGGCATCTCAAAGCGCATGAAATGGCGAGTAAAATGCACTATTAAACTTCTATGGTAGGGCAAACAGAGACCCGATTAGATCATTTTATATTATGGTTAATTTAAGAATTCAGCAAAATTCTATCACATTGTTTCAATTTACGTCGCTCCTATTTCAGATAGCGGACTGGGCTAGGCGGCATCTTAAAGCGCGTGGAATGTCGAGTAAAACGCACTATTAAACTTCAATGATAGGGCAATCAGAGCCCCGATTAGATCATTTTATATTTTGGTTAATATAAGAATTCAGCGAAATTCTATCACATTTGATCAATTTACGTCGCTCCTATTTCAGATAGCGTATTGGGCTAAGCGGCACCTCAAAGCGCAAGAAATGGCGAGTAAAATGCACTATTAAACTTCTAGGGTAGGGCCAACAGAGACCCGATTAGATCATTTCTTATTTTGTTTAATATAAGAGTTCTGCGAAATTTTACCACATTTGTTCAATTTACGTCGCTCCTATTCCAGATAGCGCATTGGTCTAAACGGCATCTCATAGCGCACGAAATGACGAGTGAAATGCACTATTAAACTTCTAGGGTAGGGCGAACAGAGACCCGATTAGATCATTTTACATTAAGGTTAATATAAGAATTCAGGGAAATTCTATCACATTTGTTCAATTTACGTCGCTCCTATTTCAGATAGCGTATTGGGCTAAGCGGCATCTCAAAGCGCATGAAATAGCGAGCAAAATTCACGATTAAACTTCTAGGGTAGGGCAAACAGAGACCCGATTAGATCATTTTAAATTATGGTTAATTTAATAATTCAGCAAAATTCTATCACATTTGTTCAGTTTACGTCGCTCCTATTTCAGATAGCGTACTGGGCTAGGCGGCATATTAAAGCGCGTGGAGGGGCGAGTAAAATGCACTACTAAACTTCTATGATAGGGCAATCAGATATCCGATTAGATCATTTTACATTATGGTTAATAAAAGAATTCAGCGAAATTCTATCACATTTGTTCAATTTACGTCGCTTCTATTTCAGATAGCGTATTGGGCTAAGGGGCACCTCAAAGCGCATGAAATGGCGAGTAAAATGCACTATTATACTTCTATGATAGGGCAATGAAAGACCCGATTAGATCATTTTATATTTTGGTTAATATATGAATTCAGCGAAATTCTATCACATTTTTTCAATTTACGTCGCTCCTATTTCAGATAGCGTATTGGGCTCAGCGGCATCTCAAAGCGCATGAAATGACGAGTGAAATGCACTATTAAACTTCGAGGGTAGGGTGAACAGAGACCCGATTAGATTATTTTACATTAAGGTTAATATACGAATTCAGGGAAATTCTATCACATTTGTTCAATTTACGTTGCTCCTATTTCAGATAGCGTATTGGGCTCAGCGGTATCTCAAAGCGCATGAAATGGCGAGTAAAATGCACTATTAAACTTCTAGGATAAGGCAAGCAGAGACCCGATTAGATCATTTTATATTACGGTTAATACAAGAATTCAGCGTAATTCTATCACATTTGTTCAACTTTACGTCGCTCCTATTTCAGATAGCGTACTGGGCTGGGCGGCATCTTAAAGCGCGTGGTATGGTGAGTAAAGTGCTCTACTAAACTTCTATGATAGGGCAATCAGAGACCCGATTAGATCATTTTATATTTTGTTTAATATAAGGTTTCAGGGAAATTCTATCACATTTGTTCAATTTACGTCGCTCCTATTTCAGATAGCGTATTGGGCTATGCGGCATCTCAAAGCGCATGAAATGGCGAGTAAAATGCACTATTAAAATTCTAGGGTACGGCAAACAGAGACCCGATTAGATCATTTTATATTATGGTTAATTTAAGAATTCAGCGAAATTCTATCACATTTGTTCAATTTACGTCGCTCCTATTTCAGATAGCGTACTGGGCTAGGCGGCATTTTAAAGCGCGCGGAATGGCGAGTAAAATGCACTATTAGACTTCTATGATAGGGCAATGAGAGACCCGATTAGATCATTTTATATTTTGGTTAATATATGAATTCAGCGAAATTCTATCACATTT
>CAKAJE020001842.1:0-42265 GCA_916610135.2 Macropis europaea | reverse complement strand
TAAATCTTTTTGTATTATGGTAAATTTAAGAATTCAGCGAAATTCTATCACATTTGTTCAATTTACGTCGCTCGTGTTTCAGATAGCGTACTGGGCTAGGCGGCATCTTAAAGCGCCTGGTGTGGCGAGTAAAATGCACTTTTAAACTTCTATGATAGGGCAATCAGAGGCCGATTAGATCATTTTATATTATGGTTAATTTAAGAATTCAGCGAAATTCTATCACATTTGTTCAATTTACAGCGCTCCTATTTCAGATAGCGTATTGGGCTAAGCGGCATCTCAATGCGCATGAAATGGCGTGTAAAATGCACTGTTAAACTTCTAGGATAAGGCAAACGGAGACCCGATTAGACCATTTTATATTACGGTTAATATAAGAATGCAGCGTAATTCTATCACATTTGTTCAACTTACGTCGCTCCTATTGCAGATAGCGTACTGGGCTAGGCGGCGTATTAAAGCGAGTGGAATGGCGAGTAAAATGCACTCTTAAACTTCTATGATAGGGCAATCAGAGACCCGATTAGATCATTTTATATTTTGGTTAATATAAGAATTCAGCGAAATTCTATCACATTTGTTTAATTTACGTCGCTCCTATTTCAAACAGCGTATTGGGCTAAGCTGCATCTCAAAGCGCAAGAAATGGCGAGTAAAATGCACTATTAAACTTCTAGGGTAGGGCAATCAGAGACCTGATTAGATGATTTTATATTATGGTTAATTTAAGAATTCAGCGTAATTCTATCACATGTGTTCAATTTACGTCGCTCCTATTTCAGATAGCTTATTGGGCTAAGCGCCATCTCAAAGCGCTTGAAATGACGAATGAAATGCACTAATAAACTTCTAGGGTAGGGCAAACAGAGACTCGATTAGATCATTTTATATTTTGGTTAATATAAGAATTCAGCGAAATTCTATCACATTTGTTCAATTTACGTCGCTCCTATTTCAGACAGCGTATTGGGCTAAGCGGCATCTCATGGCGCATGAAATGACGAGTCAAATGCACTATTAAACTTCTGGGGTAGGGCAAACAGAGACCCGATTAGATCATTTTGTATTATGGTAAATTTAAGAATTCAGCGAAATTCTGTCACATTTGTTCAACTTACGTCGCTCCTATTGCAGATAGCGTACTGGGCTAGGCGGCATATTAAAGCGCGTGGAATGGCGAGTAAAATGCACTCTTAAACTTCTATGATAGGGCAATCAGAGACCCGATTAGATCATTTTATATTTTGGTTAATATAAGAATTCAGCGAAATTCTATCACATTTGTTTAGTTTACGTCGCTCCTATTTCAAATAGCGTATTGGGCTAAGTTGCATCTCAAAGCGCAAGAAATGGCGAGTAAAATGCACTATTAAACTTCTAGGGTAGGGCAATCAGAGACCTGATTAGATCATTTTATATTATGGTTAATTTAAGAATTCAGCAAAATTCTATCACATTTGTTCAATTTACGTCGCTCCTATTTCAGATAGCGTACTGGGCTAGGCGGAATCTTAAAGCGCGTGGAATGATGAGTAAAATGCACTATTAAACTTCGAGAGTAGGGCAAACAGAGACCCGATTAGATCATTTCATATTATGGTTAATTTAAGAATTCAGCGAAATTCTATCACATTTGTTCAATTTACATCGCTACTATTTCAGATAGCGTATTGGGCTAAGCGGCATCTCAATGCGCATGAAATGGCGAGTAAAATGCACGGTTAAACTTCTAGGATAAGGCAAACGGACACCCGATTAGACCATTTTATATTACGGTTAATATAAGAATTCAGCGTAATTCTATCACATTTGTTCAACTTACGTCGCTCCTATTGCAGATAGCGTACTGGGCTAGGCGGCATATTAAAGCGCGTGGAATGGCGAGTAAAATGCACTCTTAACCTTCTATGATAGGGCAATCAGAGACCCGATTAGATCATTTTATATTTTGGTTAATATAAGAATTCAGCGAAATTCTATCACATTTGTTTAATTTACGTCGCTCCTATTTCAAATAGCGTATTGGCCTAAGCTGCATCTCAAAGCGCAAGAAATGGCGAGTAAAATGCACTATTAAACTTCTAGGGTAGGGCAATCAGAGACCTGATTAGATCATTTTATATTATGGTTAATTTAAGAATTCAGCAAAATCCTATCACATTTGTTCAATTTACGTCGCTCCTATTTCAGATAGCGTACTGCGCTAGGCGGCATCTCAAAGCGCAAGAAATGGCGAGTAAAATGCACTATTAAACTTCTAGGGTAGGGCAATCAGAGACCTGATTAGATCATTTTATATTATGGTTAATTTAAGAATTCAGCGTAATTCTATCACATGTGTTCAATTTACGTCGCTCCTATTTCAGATAGCTTATTGGGCTAAGCGGCATCTCAAAGCGCTTGAAATGACGAGTGAAATGCACTAATAAACTTCTAGGGTAGGGCAAACAGAGACCCGATTAGATCATTTTATATTTTGGTTAATATAAGAATTCAGCGAAATTCTATCACATTTGTTCAATTTACGTCGCTCCTATTTCAGACAGCGTATTGGGCTAAGCCGCATCTCAAAGCGCATGAAGTGACGAGTGAAATGCACTATTAAACTTCTAGGATAGGGCGAACAGAGACCCGATTAGATCATTTTATATTATGGTTAATTTAAGAATTCAGCGAAATTCTATCACATTAGTTCAATTTACGTCGCTCCTATTTCAGATAGCGTATTGGGCTAAGCGGCATCTCAAAGCGCAAGAAATGACGAGTAAAATGCACTAATAAACTGCTAGGGTAGGGCAAACAGAGACCCGATTAGATCATTTTATATTATGGTTAATTTAAGAATTCAGCAAAATTCTATCACATTTGTGCAATTTACATCGCTCCTATTTCAGGTAGCGTATTGGGCTAAGCGGCATCTCATGGCGCATGAAATGACGAGTCAAATGCACTATTAAACTTCTGGGGTAGGGCAAACAGAGACCCGATTAGATCATTTTGTATTATGGTAAATTTAAGAATTCAGCGAAATTCTGTCACATTTGTTCAACTTACGTCGCTCCTATTGCAGATAGCGTACTGGGCTAGGCGGCATATTAAAGCGCGTGGAATGGCGAGTAAAATGCACTCTTAAACTTCTATGATAGGGCAATCAGAGACCCGATTAGATCATTTTATATTTTGGTTAATATAAGAATTCAGCGAAATTCTATCACATTTGTTTAATTTACGTCGCTCCTATTTCAAATAGCGTATTGGGCTAAGCTGCATCTCAAAGCGCAAGAAATGGCGAGTAAAATGCACTATTAAACTTCTAGGGTAGGGCAATCAGAGACCTGATTAGATCAATTTATATTATGGTTAATTTAAGAATACAGCGTAATTCTATCACATGTGTTCAATTTACGTCGCTCCTATTTCAGATAGCTTATTGGGCTAAGCGGCATCTCAAAGCGCTTGAAATGACGAGTGAAATGCACTAATAAACTTCTAGGGTAGGGCAAACAGAGACCCGATTAGATCATTTTATATTTTGGTTAATATAAGAATTCAGCGAAATTCTATCACATTTGTTCAATTTACGTCGCTCCTATTTCAGACAGCGTATTGGGCTAAGCGGCATCTCAAAGCGCATGAAATGAAGAGTGAAATGCACTATTAAACTTCTAGGATAGGGCGAACAGAGACACGATTAGATCATTTTATATTATGGTTAATTTAAGAATTCAGCGAAATTCTATCACATTAGTTCAATTTACGTCGCTCCTATTTCAGATAGCGTATTGGGCTAAGCGGCATCTCAAAGCGCAAGAAATGACGAGTAAAATGCACTAATAAACTGCTAGGGTAGGGCAAACAGAGACCCGATTAGATCATTTTATATTATGGTTAATTTAAGAATTCAGCAAAATTCTATCACATTTGTGCAATTTACGTCGCTCCTATTTCAGGTAGCGTATTGGGCTAAGCGGCATCTCATGGCGCATGAAATGACGAGTCAAATGCACTATTAAACTTCTGGGGTAGGGCAAACAGAGACCCGATTAGATCATTTTGTATTATGGTAAATTTAAGAATTTAGCGAAATTCTGTCACATTTGTTCAACTTACGTCGCTCCTATTGCAGATAGCGTACTGGGCTAGGCGGCATATTAAAGCGCGTGGAATGGCGAGTAAAATGCACTCTTAAACTTCTATGATAGGGCAATCAGAGACCCGATTAGATCATTTTATATTTTGGTTAATATAAGAATTCAGCGAAATTCTATCACATTTGTTTAGTTTACGTCGCTCCTATTTCAAATAGCGTATTGGGCTAAGTTGCATCTCAAAGCGCAAGAAATGGCGAGTAAAATGCACTATTAAACTTCTAGGGTAGGGCAATCAGAGACCTGATTAGATCATTTTATATTATGGTTAATTTAAGAATTCAGCAAAATTCTATCACATTTGTTCAATTTACGTCGCTCCTATTTCAGATAGCGTACTGGGCTAGGCGGAATCTTAAAGCGCGTGGAATGATGAGTAAAATGCACTATTAAACTTCGAGAGTAGGGCAAACAGAGACCCGATTAGATCATTTCATATTATGGTTAATTTAAGAATTCAGCGAAATTCTATCACATTTGTTCAATTTACATCGCTACTATTTCAGATAGCGTATTGGGCTAAGCGGCATCTCAATGCGCATGAAATGGCGAGTAAAATGCACGGTTAAACTTCTAGGATAAGGCAATCGGACACCCGATTAGACCATTTTATATTACGGTTAATATAAGAATTCAGCGTAATTCTATCACATTTGTTCAACTTACGTCGCTCCTATTGCAGATAGCGTACTGGGCTAGGCGGCATATTAAAGCGCGTGGAATGGCGAGTAAAATGCACTCTTAACCTTCTATGATAGGGCAATCAGAGACCCGATTAGATCATTTTATATTTTGGTTAATATAAGAATTCAGCGAAATTCTATCACATTTTTTAATTTACGTCGCTCCTATTTCAAATAGCGTATTGGGCTAAGCCGCATCTCAAAGCGCATGAAGTGACGAGTGAAATGCACTATTAAACTTCTAGGATAGGGCGAACAGAGACCCGATTAGATCATTTTATATTATGGTTAATTTAAGAATTCAGCGAAATTCTATCACATTAGTTCAATTTACGTCGCTCCTATTTCAGATAGCGTATTGGGCTAAGCGGCATCTCAAAGCGCAAGAAATGACGAGTAAAATGCACTAATAAACTTCTATGATAGGGCAATCAGAGGCCGATTAGATCATTTTATATTATGGTTAATTTAAGAATTCAGCGAAATTCTATCACATTTGTTCAATTTACGTCGTTCCTATTTCAAATAGCGTATTGGGCTAAGCTGCATCTCAAAGCGCAAGAAATGGCGAGTAAAATGCACTATTAAACTTCTAGGGTAGGGCAATCAGAGACCTGATTAGATCATTTTATATTATGGTTAATTTAAGAATTCAGCAAAATTCTATCACATTTGTTCAATTTACGTCGCTCCTATTTCAGATAGCGTACTGGGCTAGGCGGCATCTTAAAGCGCGTGGAATGATGAGTAAAATGCACTGTTAAACTTCTAGGATAAGGCAAACGGAGACCCGATTAGACCATTTTATATTACGGTTAATATAAGAATTCAGCGTAATTCTATCACATTTGTTCAACTTACGTCGCTCCTATTTCAGATAGCGTACTGGGCTAGGCGGCATATTAAAGCGCGTGGAATGGCGAGTAAAATGCACTCTCAAACTTCTATGATAGGGCAATCAGAGACCCGATTAGTTCATTTTATATTTTGGTTAATATAAGAATTCAGCGAAATTCTATCACATTTGTTTAATTTACGTCGCTCCTATTTCAAACAGCGTATTGGGCTAAGCTGCATCTCAAAGCGCAAGAAATGGCGAGTAAAATGCACTATTAAACTTCTAGGGTAGGGCAATCAGAGACCTGATTAGATCATTTTATATTATGGTTAATTTAAGAATTCAGCGTAATTCTATCACATGTGTTCAATTTACGTCGTTCCTATTTCAGATAGCTTATTGGGCTAAGCGGCATCTCAAAGCGCATGGAATGGCGAGTGAAATGCACTAATAAACTTCTAGGGTAAGGCAAACAGAGACCCGATTAGATCATTTTATATTTTGGTTAATATAAGAATTCAGCGAAATTCTATCATATTTGTTCAATTTACGTCGCTCCTATTTCAGACAGCGTATTGGGCTAAGCGGCATCTCAATGCGCATGAAATGACGAGTGAAATGCACTATTAAACTTCTAGGATAGGGCGAACAGAGACCCGATTAGATCATTTTATATTATGGTTAATTTAAGAATTCAGCGTAATTCTATCACATGTGTTCAATTTACGTCGCTCCTATTTCAGATAGCTTATTGGGCTAAGCGGCATCTCAAAGCGCATGAAATGACGAGTGAAATGCACTAATAAACTACTAGGGTAGGGCAAGCAGAGACCCGATTAGATCATTTTATATTTTGGTTAATATAAGAATTCAGCGAAATTCTATCACATTTGTTCAATTTACGTCGCTCCTTTTTCAGACAGCGTATTGGGCTAAGCGGCATCTTAAAGCGCGTGGAATGATGAGTAAAATGCACTATTAAACTTCTAGGGTAGGGCAAACAGAGACCCGATTAGATCATTTCATATTATGGTTAATTTAAGAATTCAGCGAAATTCTATCACATTTGGTCAATTTACATCGCTCCTATTTCAGATAGCGTATTGGGCTAAGCGGCATCTCAATGCGCATGAAATGTCGAGTAAAATGCACTGTTAAACTTCTAGGATAAGGCAAACGGAGACCCGATTAGACCATTTTATATTACGGTTAATACAAGAATTCAGCGTAATTCTATCACATTTGGTCAACTTACGTCGCTCCTATTTCAGATAGCGTACTGGGCTAGGCGGTATACTAAAGCGCGTGGAATGGCGAGTAAAATGCACTCTTAAACTTCTATGATAGGGCAATCAGAGACCCGATTAGATCACTTTATATTTTGGTTAATTTAAGAATTCAGCAAAATCCTATCACATTTGTTCAATTTACGTCGCTCCTATTTCAGATAGCGTACTGGGCTAGGCGGCATCTTAAAGCGCGTGGAATGATGAGTAAAATGCACTATTAAACTTCTAGAGTAGGGCAAACAGAGACCCGATTAGATCATTTCATATTATGGTTAAGTTAAGAATTCAGCGAAATTCTATCACATTTGTTCAATTTACATCGCTCCTATTTCAGATAGCGTATTGGGCTAAGCGGCATCTCAAAGCGCTTGAAATGACGAGTGAAATGCACTAATAAACTTCTAGGGTAGGGCAAACAGAGACCCGATTAGATCATTTTATATTTTGGTTAATATAAGAATTCAGCGAAATTCTATCACATTTGGTCAACTTACGTCGCTCCTATTTCAGATAGCGTACTGGGCTAGGCGGCATATTAAAGCGCGTGGAATGGTGAGTAAAATGCACTCTTAAACTTCTATGATAGGGCAATCAGAGACCCGATTAGATCATTTTATATTTTGGTTAATATAAGAATTCAGCGAAATTCTATCACATTTGTTTAATTTACGTCGCTCCTATTTCAAACAGCGTATTGGGCTAAGCTGCATCTCAAAGCGCAAGAAATGCCGAGTAAAATGCACTATTAAACTTCTAGGGTAGGGCAATCAGAGACCTGATTAGATCATTTTATATTATGGTTAATTTAAGAATTCAGCGTAATTCTATCACATGTGTTCAATTTACGTCGCTCCTATTTCAGATAGCTTATTGGGCTAAGCGCCATCTCAAAGCGCTTGAAATGACGAGTGAAATGCACTAATAAACTTCTAGGGTAGGGCAAACAGAGACCCGATTAGATCATTTTATATTTTGGTTAATTTAAGAATTCAGCGAAATTCTATCACATTAGTTCAATTTACGTCGCTCCTATTTCAGATAGCGTATTGGGCTAAGCGGCATCTCAAAGCGCAAGAAATGACGAGTAAAATGCACTAATAAACTGCTAGGGTAGGGCAAACAGAGACCCGATTAGATCATTTTATATTATGGTTAATTTAAGAATTCAGCAAAATTCTATCACATTTGTGCAATTTACATCGCTCCTATTTCAGGTAGCGTATTGGGCTAAGCGGCATCTCATGGCGCATGAAATGACGAGTCAAATGCACTATTAAACTTCTGGGGTAGGGCAAACAGAGACCCGATTAGATCATTTTGTATTATGGTAAATTTAAGAATTCAGCGAAATTCTGTCACATTTGTTCAACTTACGTCGCTCCTATTGCAGATAGCGTACTGGGCTAGGCGGCATATTAAAGCGCGTGGAATGGCGAGTAAAATGCACTCTTAAACTTCTATGATAGGGCAATCAGAGACCCGATTAGATCATTTTATATTTTGGTTAATATAAGAATTCAGCGAAATTCTATCACATTTGTTTAATTTACGTCGCTCCTATTTCAAACAGCGTATTGGGCTAAGCTGCATCTCAAAGCGCAAGAAATGGCGAGTAAAATGCACTATTAAACTTCTAGGGTAGGGCAATCAGAGACCTGATTAGATCATTTTATATTATGGTTAATTTAAGAATTCAGCGTAATTCTATCACATGTGTTCAATTTACGTCGCTCCTATTTCAGATAGCTTATTGGGCTAAGCGGCATCTCAAAGCGCATGAAATGACGAGTGAAATGCACTAATAAACTACTAGGGTAGGGCAAGCAGAGACCCGATTAGATCATTTTATATTTTGGTTAATATAAGAATTCAGCGAAATTCTATCACATTTGTTCAATTTACGTCGCTCCTTTTTCAGACAGCGTATTGGGCTAAGCGGCATCTTAAAGCGCGTGGAATGATGAGTAAAATGCACTATTAAACTTCTAGGGTAGGGCAAACAGAGACCCGATTAGATCATTTCATATTATGGTTAATTTAAGAATTCAGCGAAATTCTATCACATTTGTTCAATTTACATCGCTCCTATTTCAGATAGCGTATTGGGCTAAGCGGCATCTCAATGCGCATGAAATGTCGAGTAAAATGCACTGTTAAACTTCTAGGATAAGGCAAACGGAGACCCGATTAGACCATTTTATATTACGGTTAATACAAGAATTCAGCGTAATTCTATCACATTTGGTCAACTTACGTCGCTCCTATTTCAGATAGCGTACTGGGCTAGGCGGTATACTAAAGCGCGTGGAATGGCCAGTAAAATGCACTCTTAAACTTCTATGATAGGGCAATCAGAGACCCGATTAGATCACTTTATATTTTGGTTAATATAAGAATTCAGCGAAATTCTATCACATTTGTTCAATTTACGTCGCTCGTATTTCAGATAGCGTACTGGGCTAGGCGGCATCTTAAAGCGCGTGGAGTGGCGAGTAAAATGCACTTTTATACTTCTATGATAGGGCAATCAGAGGCCGATTAGATCATTTTATATTATGTTTAATTTAAGAATTCAGCGAAATTCTATCACATTTGTGCAATTTACATCGCTCCTATTTCAGATAGCGTATTGGGCTAAGCGGCATCTCAATGCGCATGAAATGGCGAGTAAAATGCACTGTTAAACTTCTAGGATATGGCAAACGGAGACCCGATTAGACCATTTTATATTACGGTTAATATAAGAATTCAGCGTAATTCTATCACATTTGTTCAACTTACGTCGCTCCTATTGCAGATAACGTACTGGGCTAGACGGCATATTAAGGCGCGTGGAATGGCGAGTAAAATGCACTCTTAAACTTCTATGATAGGGCAATCAGAGACCCGATTCCATCATTTTATATTTTGGTTAATATAAGAATTCAGCGAAATTCTATCACATTTGTTTAATTTACGTCGCTCCTATTTCAAATAGCGTATTGGGCTAAGCTGCATCTCAAAGCGCAAGAAATGGCGAGTAAAATGCACTATTAAGCTTCTAGGGTAGGGCAATCAGAGACCTGATTAGATCATTTTATATTATGGTTAATTTAAGAATTCAGCAAAATTCTATCACATTTGTTCAGTTTACGTCGCTCCTATTTCAGATAGCGTATTGGGCTAAGCGGCATCTCAATGCGCATGAAATGGCGAGTAAAATGCACTGTTAAACTTCTAGGATAAGGCAAACGGAGACCCGATTAGACCATTTTATATTACGGTTAATATAAGAATTCAGCGTAATTCTATCACATTTGTTCAACTTACGTCGCTCCTATTTCAGATAGCGTACTGGGCTAGGCGGCATCTTAAAGCGCGTGGAATGATGAGTAAAATGCACTATTAAACTTCTAGGGTAGGGCAAACAGAGACCCGATTAGATCATTTCATATTATGGTTAATTTAAGAATTCAGCGAAATTCTATCACATTTGATCAACATACGTCGCTCCTATTTCAGATAGCGTATTGGGCTAAGCGGCATCTTAAAGCGCGTGGAATGGTGAGCAAAATGCACTATTAAACTTCTATGATAGGGCAATCAGAGACCCGATTAGATCATTTTATATTTTGGTTAATATAAGAATTCAGCGAAATTCTATCACATTTGTTTAATTTACGTCGCTCCTATTTCAAATAGCGTATTGGGCTAAGCGGCATCTCAAAGCGCAAGAAATGACGAGTAAAATGCACTAATAAACTTCTAGGGTAGGGCAAACAGAGACCCGATTAGATCATTTTATATTATGGTTAATTTAAGAATTCAGCAAAATTCTATCACATTTGTGCAATTTACATCGCTCCTATTTCAGGTAGCGTATTGGGCTAAGCGGCATCTCATGGCGCATGAAATGACGAGTCAAATGCACTATTAAACTTCTGGGGTAGGGCAAACAGAGACCCGATTAGATCATTTTGTATTATGGTAAATTTAAGAATTCTGCGAAATTCTATCACATTTGTTCAATTTACGTCGCTCGTATTTGAGATAGCGTACTGGGCTATGCGGCATCTTAAAGCGCGTGGAGTGGCGAGTAAAATGCACTTTTAAACTTCTGGGGTAGGGCAAACAGAGACCCGATTAGATCATTTTGTATTATGGTTAATTTAAGAATTCAGCGAAATTCTATCACATTTGTTCAATTTACATCGCTCCTATTTCAGATAGCGTATTGGGCTAAGCGGCATCTCAATGCGCATGAAATGGCGTGTAAAATGCACTGTTAAACTTCTAGGATAAGGCAAACGGAGACCCTATTAGACCATTTTATATTACGGTTAATATAAGATTTTCTGCGTAATTCTGTAACATTTGTTCAACTTACGTCGCTCCTATTTCAGATAGCGTACTGGGCTAGGCGGCATATTAAAGCGCGTGGAATGGCGAGTAAAATGCACTCTTAAACTTCTATGATAGGGCAATCAGAGACCCGATTAGATCATTTTATATTTTGGTTAATATAAGAATTCAGCGAAATTCTATCACATTTGTTTAATTCACGTCGCTCCTATTTCAAATAGCGTATTGGGCTAAGCTGCATCTCAAAGCGCAAGAAATGGCGAGTAAAATGCACTATTAAACTTCTAGGGTAGGGCAATCAGAGACCTGATTAGATCATTTTATATTATGGTTAATTTAAGAATTCAGCAAAATTCTATGACATTTGTTCAATTTACGTCGCTCTAATTTCAGATAGCGTACTGGGCTAAGCGGCATCTTAAAGCGCATGGAATGATGAGTAAAATGCACTATTAAACTTCTAGGGTAGGGCAAACAGAGACCCGATTAGATGATTTCATATTATGGTTAATTTAAGAATTCAGCGAAATTCTATCACATGTGTTCAATTTACGTCGCTCCTATTTCAGATAGCTTATTGGGCTAAGCGGCATCTCAAAGCGCATGAAATGACGAGTGAAATGCACTATTAAACTTCTAGGGTAGGGCGAACAAAGACCCGATTAGATCATGTTACATTACGGTTAATATATGAATTCAGCGAAATTCTATCACATTTGCTCAATTTACGTCGCTCCTATTTCAGATAGCGTATTGGGCTAAGCTGCATCTCAAAGCGCAAGAAATGGCGAGTAAAATGTACTATTAAACTTCTAGGGTAGGGCAAACAGAGACCCGATTAGATCATTTTATATTTTGGTTAATATAAGAATTCAGCGAAATTCTACCACATTTGTTCAATTAACGTCGCTCCTATTTCAGACAGCGTATTGGGCTATGCGGCATCTCAAAGCGTATGAAATGACGAGTGAAATGCACTATTAAACTTCTAGGATAGGGCGAACAAAGACCCGATTAGATCATTTTACATTAAGGTTAATATAAGAATTCAGCGAAATTCTATCACATTTGTTCTATTTACGTCGCTACTATTTCAGATAGCGTATTGGGCTAAGTGGCATCTCAAAGCGCATGAAATGGCGAGTAAAACGCACTATTAAACTTCTGGGGTAGGGCAAACGGATACCCGATTAGATCATTTTATATTACGGTTAATATAAGAATTCAGCGTAATTCTATCACATTTGATCAACATACGTCGCTCCTATTTCAGATAGCGTATTGGGCTAAGCGGCATCTTAAAGCGCGTGGAATGGTGAGCAAAATGCACTATTAAACTTCAATGATAGGGCAATCAGAGACCCGATTAGATCATTTTATATTATGGTTAATGTAAGAATTCAGCGAAATTCTATCACATTAGTTCAATTTACGTCGCTCCTATTTCAGATAGCGTATTGGGCTAAGCGGCATCTCAAAGCGCAAGAAATGACGAGTAAAATGCACTAATAAACTTCTAGGGTAGGGCAAACAGAGACCCGATTAGATCATTTTATATTATGGTTAATGTAAGAATTCAGCGAAATTCTATCAGATTAGTTCAATTTACGTCGCTCCTATTTCAGATAGCGTATTGGGCTAAGCGGCATCTCATGGCGCATGAAATGACGAGTAAAATGCACTGTTAAACTTCTGGGGTAGGGCAAACAGAGACCCGATTAGATCATTTTATATTTTGGTTAATATAAGAATTCAGTGAAATTCTATCACATATGTTCAATTTACGTCGCTCATATTTCAGATAGCGTATTGTGCTAAGCGGCATCTCAAAGCGCATTAAATGTCGAATAAAATGCACTATTAATCTTCTAGGCTAGGGCGAACAGAGACCCGATTAGATCTTTTTACATTATGGTTAATATAAGAATTCAGGGAAATTCTATCACATTTGTTCAATTTACGTCGCTCCTATTTCAGGTAGCGTATTGGGCTAAGCGGCATCTTAAAGCGCGTGGAATGGCGAGTAAAATGCACTATTAAACTTCTAGGGTAGGGCGAACAGAGACCCGATTAGATCATTTTATATTATGGTTAATTTAAGAATTCACCGAAATTCTATCACATTTGTTCAATTTCCGTCGTTCGTATTTCAGATAGCGTACTGGGCTAGGCGGCATCTTAAAGCGCGTGGAAGGGCGAGTAAAATGCTCCACTAAACTTCTATGATAGAGCAATCAGAGACCCGATTAGATCATTTTATATTTTGGTTATTATAAGAAATCAGCGAAATTCTATCACATTTGTTCAATTGACGTCGCTCCTATTTCAGATAGCGTATTGGGCTTAGCGGCATCTCAAAGCGCATGAAATGACGAGTGAAGTGCACTATTAAACTTCTAGGGTAGTGCGAACAGAGACCAGATTAGATCAATTTACATTATGGTTAATATAAGAATTCAGGGAAATTCTATCACATTTGTTCAATTTACGTCGCTCCTATTTCAGGTAGCGTATTGGGCTAAGCGGCATCTTAAAGCGCGTGGAATGGCGAGTAAAATGCACTATTAAACTTCTAGGGTAGGGCGAACAGAGACCCGATTAGATCATTTTATATTATGGTTAATTTAAGAATTCACCGAAATTCTATCACATTTGTTCAATTTACGTCGTTCCTATTTCAGATAGCGTACTGGGCTAAGTGGCATCTCAAAGCGCATGAAATTACGAGTGAAATGCACTACTTAACTTCTAGGGTAGGGCGAACAGAGACCCGATTACATCAATTTACATTAAAGTTAATATAAGAATTCAGCGAAATTCTATCACATTTGTTCAATTTACGTCGCTCCTATTTTAGATAGCGTATTGGGCTACGCGGCATCTCAAAGCGCATGAAGTGCCGAGTAAAATACACTATTAGACTTCTATGGTAGGGCGAACAGAGAGCCGATTAGATCATTTTATATTTTGGTTAATATAAGATTTCAGGGAAATTCTATGACATTTGTTCAATTTACGTCGCTCCTATTTCAGATAGCGTATTCATATAAGCGGCATCTCAAAGCGCATGCAATGGCGAATAAAATGCACTATTAAACTTATAGGCTAGGACGAGCAGAGACCCGATTAGATCATTTTACGTTATGGTTAATAAAAGAATTCACCGAAATTCTATCACATTTGTTCAATTTAGGACGCTCCTATTTCAGATAGCCTACAGGGCTACGCGGCATCTTAAAGCGCGTGGAATGGCGAGTAAAATCCACTACTAAACTTCTATGATAGGGCAATCAGAGACCCGATTAGATCATTTTACATTATGGTTAATAAAAGAATTAAGCGAAATTCTATCACATTTGTTCAATTTACGTCGCTCCTATTTCAGATAGCGTACTGGGCTAGGCGGCATCTTAAAGCGCGTGGAAGGGCGAGTAAAATGCTCCACTAAACTTCTATGATAGGGCAATCAGAGACCCGATTAGATCATTTTATATTGTGGTTATTATAAGAAATCAGCGAAATTCTATCACATTTGTTCAATTGACGTCGCTCCTATTTCAGATAGCGTATTGGGCTTAGCGGCATCTCAAAGCGCATGAAATGACGAGTGAAGTGCACTATTAAACTTCTAGGGTAGTGCGAACAGAGACCAGATTAGATCAATTTACATTAAGGTTAATATAAGAATTCAGGGAAATTCTATCACATTTGTTCAATTTACGTCGCTCCTATTTCAGATAGCTTATTGGGCTAAGCGGCATCTCAAAGCGCATTAAATGACCAGTGAAATGCTCTGTTAAACTTCTAGGGCAGGGCGAACAGAGACCAGATTAGATCAATTTCATTAAGGTTAATATAAGAATTCAGGGTAATTCTATCACATTTGTTCAATTTACGTCGTTCCTATTTCAGATAGCGTGCTGGGCTAAGTGGCATCTCAAAACGCATGAAATTACGAGTGAAATGCACTACTTAACTTCTAGGGTAGGGCGAACAGAGACCCGATTAGATCAATTTACATTAAAGTTAATATAAGAATTCAGCGAAATTCTATCACATTTGTTCAATTTACGTCGCTCCTATTTTAGATAGCGTATTGGGCTACGCGGCATCTCAAAGCGCATGAAGTGCCGAGTAAAATGCACTATTAAACTTCTAGGCTACGGCGAACAGAGACCCGATTAGTTCATTTTACATTATGGTTAATAAAAGAATTCAGCGAAATTCTATCACGTTTGTTCAACTTACGTCGCTCCTATTTCAGATAGCGTATTGGGCTAAGCAGCATCTCAAAGCGCAAGAAATGGCGAGTAAAATGCACTATTAAACTTCTAGGGTGGGGCAAACAGAGACCCGATTAGATCATTTTATATTATGGTTAATTTAAGAATTCAGCAAAATTCTATCACATTTGATCAATTTACGTCGCTCCTATTTCAGATAGCGTACTGGGCTAGGCGGCATCTTAAAGCGCGTGGAATGGCGAGTAAAATGCACTATTAAACTTCTATGATAGGGCAATCAGAGACCCGATTAGATCATTTTATATATTGGTTAAAATAAGAATTCAGCGAAATTCTATCACATTTGTTCAATTTACGTCGCTCCTATTTCAGATAGCGTAATGGGCTAAGCGGCATCTCAAAGCGCATGAAATGACGAGTGAAATGCACTATTAGACTTCTATGGTAGGGCGAACAGAGAGCCGATTAGATCATTTTATATTTTGGTTAATATAAGATTTCAGGGAAATTCTATGACATTTGTTCAATTTACGTCGCTCCTATTTCAGATAGCGTATTCATATAAGCGGCATCTCAAAGCGCATGCAATGGCGAATAAAATGCACTATTAAACTTATAGGCTAGGACGAGCAGAGACCCGATTAGATCATTTTACGTTATGGTTAATAAAAGAATTCACCGAAATTCTATCACATTTGTTCAATTTAGGACGCTCCTATTTCAGATAGCGTACTGGGCTAAGCGGCATCTCAAAGCGCATGAAATGGCGAGTAAAATGCACTATTAAACTCCTAGGGTAGGGCAAACAGAGACCTGATTAGATCATTTTATATTATGGTTAATATAAGAATGCAGCGTAATTCTATCACATTTGTTTAACTTTCGTCGCTCCTATTTCAGATAGCCTACAGGGCTACGCGGCATCTTAAAGCGCGTGGAATGGCGAGTAAAATGCACTACTAAACTTCTATGATAGGGCAATCAGAGACCCGATTAGATCATTTTACATTATGGTTAATAAAAGAATTAAGCGAAATTCTATCACATTTGTTCAATTTACGTCGCTCCTATTTCAGATAGCGTACTGGGCTAGGCGGCATATTAAAGCGCGTGGAATGGCGAGTAAAATGCACTATTTAACTTCTATGATAGGGCAATCAGAAACCCGATTAGATCATTTTATATTATGGTTAATTTAAGAATTCAGCGAAATTCTATCACATTTGTTCAATTTATGTCGCTCCTATTTCAGATAGCGTATTGGGCTAAGCGGCATCTCAAAGCGCATGAAATGGCGAGTATAATGCACTATTAAACTTCTAGGATAAGGCAAACAGAGACCCGATTAGATCATTTTATATTATGGTTAATTTAAGCATTCAGCGAAATTCCATCACATTTGTTCAATTTACGTCGCTCCTATTTCAGATAGCGTATTGGGCTAGGCGGCATCTTAAAGTGCGTGGAATGGCGAGTAGAATGCACTATTAACCTTTTATGATAGGGCGATCAGAGACCCGACTAGATCATTTTATATTTTGTTTAATATAAGATTTCAGGGAAATTCTATCACATTTGTTCAATTTACGTCGCTCCTATTTCAGATAGCGTATTCGGCTAAGCGGCATCTCAAAGCGCATGCAATGGCGAATAAAATGCACTATTAAACTTCTAGGCTAGGGCGAGCAGAGACCCGATTAGATCATTTTACATTATGGTTAATAAAAGAATTCAGCGAAATTCTATCACATTTGTTCAACTTACGTCGCTCCTGTTTCAGATAGCGTATTGGGCTAAGCGGCACCTCAAAGCGCATGAAATGGCGAGCAAAATGCACTATTAAACTTCTAGGGTAGGGCAAACAGAGACCCGATTAGATCATTTTATATTATGGTTAATTTAAGAATTCAGCGAAATTCTATCATATTTGTTCAATTTACGTCGCTCCTATTTCAGATAGCGTATTGGGCTAAGCGGCATCTGAAAGCGCATGAAATGGCGAGTAAAATGCACTACTAAACTTCTATGATAGGGCAATCAGAGACCCGATTAGATAATTTTATATTTTGGTTAATTTAAGAATTCAGCAAAATTCGATCACATTTGTTCAATTTACGTCGTTCCTATTTCAGATAGCGTACTGCGCTAGGCGGCATATTAAAGCGCGTGGAATGGCGAGTAAAATGCACTATTTAACTTCTATGATAGGGCAATCAGAGACCCGATTAGATAATTTTATATTATGGTTAATTTAAGAATTCAGCGAAATTCTATCACATTTGTTCAATTTACGTCGCTCCTATTTCAGATAGCTAATTGGGCTATGCGGCATCTCAAAGCGCATGCAATTACGAGTGAAATGCACTATTAAACTTCTAGGGTAGGGCGAACAGAGACCCGATTAGATCATTTTACATTAAGGTTAATATAAGAATTCAGCGAAATTCTATCACATTTGTTCAATTTACGTCGTTGATATTTCAGATATCGTATTGGGCTAAGCGGCATCTCAAAGCGCAAGAAATGGCGAGTAAAATGCACTATTACACTTCTAGGGTAGGGCAAACAGAGACCCGATTAGATCATTTTATATTATGGTTAATTTAAGAATTCAGCGAAATTCTATCACATTCGTTCAATTTACGTCGCTCCTATTTCAGATAGTGTATTGGGCTAAGCGGAATCTCAAAGCGCATGAAGTGGCGAGTAAAATGCACTATTAAACTTCTAGGGTTAGGGAAACAGAGACCCGATTAGATCATTTTATATTACGGTTAATATAAGAATTCAGCGTAATTCTATCACATTTGTTCAACTTACGTCGCTCCTATTTCAGATAGCGTACTGGGCTTGGCGGCATCTTAAAGCGCGTGGAAGGGCGAGTAAAATGCACTATTAGACTTCTATGGTAGGGCGAACAGAGACCCGATTAGATCATTTTACATTAAGGTTAATATAAGAATTCAGGGATATTCTATCACATTTTTCAATTTACGTGACTCCTATTTCAGATAGCGTATTGTGCTATGCGGCTTCACAAAGCGCATGAAATGGCGAGTAAAATGCACTATTAAACTTCTAGGGTAAGGCAAACAGAGACCCGATTATATCATTTTATATTATGGTTAATTTAAGAATTCAGCAAAATTCTATCACATTTGTTCAATTTACGTAGTTCCTATTTCAGATAGCGTATTGGGCTAAGCGGCATCTCAAAGCGCATGATATGACGAGTGAAATGCACTATTAAACTTCTAGCGTAGGGCGAACAGAGACCCGATTAGATCATTTTACATTATGGTTAATATAAGAATTCAGGGAAATTCTATCACATTTGTTCAATTTACGTCGCTCCTATTTCAGATTGCGTATTGGGGTAAGCGGCATCTCAAAGTGCATGAAATGGCGAGTAAAATGCACTATTAAATTTCCAGGGTAGGGCAAACAGAGACCCGACTAGATCAGTTAATGTTTAGTTTAATATAAGATTTCAGGGAAATTCTATCACATTTGTTCAATTTACGTCGCTCCTATTTCAGATAGCGTATTCAGCTAAGCGGCATCTCAAAGCGCATGCAATGGCGAATAAAATGCACTATTAAACTTCTAGGCTAGGGCGAGCAGAGACCCGATTAGATCATTTTACATTATGGTTAATAAAAGAATTCACCGAAATTCTATCACATTTGTTCAATTTACGTCGCTCCTATTTCAGATAGCGTATTGGGCTAAGCGGCATCTCAAAGCACATGAAATGTCGAGTGAAATGCACTATTAGACTTCTATGGTAGGGCGAACAGAGACCCGATTAGATCATTTTACATTAAGGTTAATATAAGAATTCAGGGACATTCTATCACATTTTTCAATTTACGTGACTCCTATTTCAGATAGCGTATTGTGCTATGCGGCTTCACAAAGCGCATGAAATGGCGAGTAAAATGCACTATTAAACTTCTAGGGTAGGGCAAACAGAGACCCGATTATATCATTTTATATTATGGTTAATTTAAGAATTCAGCAAAATTCTATCACATTTGTTCAATTTACGTCGTTCCTATTTCAGATAGCGTATTGGGCTAAGCGGCATCTCAAAGCGCATGGAATGACGAGTGAAAGGCACTATTAAACTTCTAGGGCAGGGCGAACAGAGAACCGATTAGATCATTTTACATTAAGGTTAATATAAGAATTCAGGGAAATTCTATCACATTTGTTCAATTTACGTCGTTCCTATTTCAGATAGCGTATTGGGCTAAGCGGCATCTCAAAGCGCATGAAATGGCGAGTAAAATGCACGATTAAACTTCTAGGCTAGGGCGAACAGAGACCCGATTAGATCATTTAACATTTTGTTTAATATAAGATTTCAGGGAAATTCTATCACATTTGTTCAATTTACGTCGCTCCTATTTCAGATAGCATATTGGGCAAAGCGGCATCTCAAAGCGCATGAAATGATGAGTGAAATGCACTGTTAAACTTCTATGATAGGGCAATCAGAGACCCGATTAGATCATTTTATATTTTGGTTGATATAAGAATTCAGCGAAATGCTATCACATTTGTTCAATTTACGTCGCTCCTATTTCAGATGGCTTATTGGGCTTAGCGGCATCTCAAAGCGCATGAAATGACGAGTGAAATGCACTATTAAACTTCTAGGGTAGGGCAAACAGAGACCCGATTAGATCATTTTATATTATGGTTAATTTAAGAACTCAGCGAAATTCTATCACATTGGTTCAATTTACGTCGCTCGTATTTCAGATAGCGTATTGGGCTAAGCGGCATCTCAAAGCGCATGAAATGACGAGTGAAATGCAATACTAAACTTCTAGGATAAGGCAAACAGAGACCCGATTAGATCATTTTATATTTTGTTTAATATAAGATTTCAGGGAAGTTCTATCACATTTGTTCAATTTACGTCGCTTCTATTTCTGATAGCGTATTGGGCTAAGCGGCATCTCAAAGCGTATGAAATGGCGAATAAAGTGCACTATTAAAGTTCTAGGGTAGGGCAAACAGAGACCCGAGTAGATCACTTTATATTATGATTAATGTAAGAAGTCAGGAAAATTCTATCACATTTGTTCAATTTACGTCGCTCCTATTTCAGACAGCGTATTGGGCTAAGCGGCATCTTAAAGCGCGTGGAATGGCGAGTAGAATGCACTATTAACCTTTTATGATGGGGCGATCAGAGACCCGACTAGATCATTTTATATTTTGTTTAATATAAGATTTCAGGGGAATTCTATCACATTTGTTCAATTTACGTCGCTCCTATTTCAGATAGCGTATTCAGCTAAGCGGCATCTCAAAGCGCATGCAATGGCGAATAAAATGCACTATTAAACTTCTAGGCTAGGGCGAGCAGAGACCCGATTAGATCATTTTAAATTATGGTTAATAAAAGAATTCACCGAAATTCTATCACATTTGTTCAATTTACGTCGCTCCTATTTCAGATAGCGTATTGGGCTAAGCGGCATCTCAACGCGCATGAAATGGCAAGTAAAATGCACTATTAAACTTCTAGGGTAAGGCAAACAGAGACCCGATTAGATCATTCTATATTACGGTTAATATAAGAATTCAGCGTAATTCTATCACATTCGTTCAACTTACGTCGCTCCTATTGCAGATAGCGCACTGTGCTAGGCGGCATCTTAAAGCGTGTGGAAGGGCGAGCGAAATGCTCGACTAAACTTCTATGATAGGGCAATCAGAGTCCCGATTAGATCATTTTATATTTTGGTTATTATAAGAATTCAGCGAAATTCTATCACATTTGTTCAATTTATGTCGCTCCTATTTCAGATAGCGTATTGGGCTAAGCGGCATCTCAAAGCGCATGATATGACGAGTGAAATGCACTATTAAACTTCTAGCGTAGGGCGAACAGAGACCCGATTAGATCATTTTACATTATGGTTAATATAAGAATTCAGGGAAATTCTATCACATTTGTTCAATTTACGTCGCTCCTATTTCAGATTGCGTATTGGGGTAAGCGGCATCTCAAAGTGCATGAAATGGCGAGTAAAATGCACTATTAAATTTCCAGGGTAGGGCAAACAGAGACCCGACTAGATCAGTTAATATTTAGTTTAATATAAGATTTCAGGGAAATTCTATCACATTTGTTCAATTTATGTCGCTCCTATTTCAGATAGCGTATTGGGCTAAGCGGCATCTCAAAGCGCATGATATGACGAGTGAAATGCACTATTAAACTTCTAGCGTAGGGCGAACAGAGACCCGATTAGATCATTTTACATTATGGTTAATATAAGAATTCAGGGAAATTCTATCACATTTGTTCAATTTACGTCGCTCCTATTTCAGATTGCGTATTGGGGTAAGCGGCATCTCAAAGTGCATGAAATGGCGAGTAAAATGCACTATTAAATTTCCAGGGTAGGGCAAACAGAGACCCGACTAGATCAGTTAATATTTAGTTTAATATAAGATTTCAGGGAAATTCTATCACATTTGTTCAATTTACGTCGCTCCTATTTCAGATAGCGTATTCAGCTAAGCGGCATCTCAAAGCGCATGCAATGGCGAATAAAATGCACTATTAAACTTCTAGGCTAGGGCGAGCAGAGACCCGATTATATCATTTTACATTATGGTTAATAAAAGAATTCACCGAAATTCTATCACATTTGTTCAATTTACGTCGCTCCTATTTCAGATAGCGTATTGGGCTAAGCGGCATCTCAAAGCTCATGAAATGTCGAGTGAAATGCACTATTAGACTTCTATGGTAGGGCGAACAGAGACCCGATTAGATCATTTTACATTAAGGTTAATATAAGAATTCAGGGAAATTCTATCACATTTTTCAATTTACGTGACTCCTATTTCAGATAGCGTATTGTGCTATGCGGCTTCACAAAGCGCATGAAATGGCGAGTAAAATGCACTATTAAACTTCTAGGGTAGGGCAAACAGAGACCCGATTAGATCATTCTATGTTATGGTTAATTTAAGGATTCAGCAAAATTCTATCACATTTGTTCAAATTACGTCGCTCCTATTTGAGATAGCGCACTGGGCTAGGCGGCAACTTTAAGCGCGTGGAATGGCGAGTAAAATGCACTATTAAACTTTTATGATAGGGCAATCAGTGACCCGATTAGATAATTTTATATTATAGTTAATTTAAGAATTCAGCGAAATTCTATCACATTTGTTCAATTTACGTCGCTTCTATTTCTGATAGCGTATTGGGCTAAACGGCATCTCAAAGCGTATGAAATGGCGAATAAAGTGCACTATTAAGGTTCTAGGGTAGGGCAAACAGAGACCCGAGTAGATCACTTTATATTATGATTAATTTAAGAAGTCAGCAAAATTCTATCACATTTGTTCAATTTACGTCGCTCCTATTTCAGATAGCGTATTGGGCTAAGCGGCATATCAAAGCACATGAAATGTCGAGTGAAATGCACTATTAGACTTCTATGGTAGGGCGAACAGAGACCCGATTAGATCATTTTACATTAAGGTTAATATAAGAATTCAGGGAAATTCTATCACATTTTTCAATTTACGTGACTCCTATTTCAGATAGCGTATTGTGCTATGCGGCTTCTCAAAGCGCATGAAATGGCGAGTAAAATGCACTATTAAACTTCTAGGGTTAGGGAAACAGAGACCCGATTAGATCATTTTATATTACGGTTAATATAAGAATTAAGCGAAATTCTATCACATTTGTTCAACTTACGTCGCTCCTATTTCAGATGGCGTATTGGGGTAAGCGGCATCTCAAAGCGCATGAAATGGCGAGTAAAACGCACTATTAAACTTCTAGGGTAGGGCAAACAGAGACCCGATTAGATCAGTTTATATTATGGTTAATTTAAGAATTCAGCAAAATTCTATCACATTTGTTCAATTTACGTCGCTCCTATTTCAGATAGCTAATTGGGCTATGCGGCATCTCAAAGCGCATGCAATTACGAGTGAAATGCACTATTAAACTTCTAGGGTAGGGCGAACAGAGACCCGATTAGATCATTTTACATTAAGGTTAATATAAGAATTCAGCGAAATTCTATCACATTTGTTCAATTTACGTCGTTGATATTTCAGATAGCGTATTGGGCTAAGCGGCATCTCAAAGCGCAAGAAATGGCGAGTAAAATGCACTATTATACTTCTAGGGTAGGGCAAACAGAGACCCGATTAGATCATTTTATATTATGGTTAATTTAAGAAGTCAGCAAAATTCTATCAGATTTGTTCAATTTACGTCGCACCTATTTCAGATAGCGTACTGGGCTAGGCGGCATCTTAAAACGAGTGGAATGGCGAGTAAAATGCACTATTAAACTTCTATGATAGGGCAAACAGAGACCCGATTAGATCATTTTATATTATGGTTAATTTAAGCATTCAGCGAAATTCCATCACATTTGTTCAATTTACGTCGCTCCTATTTCAGATAGCGTATTGGGCTAGGCGGCATCTTAAAGCGCGTGGAATGGCGAGTAGAATGCACTATTAACCTTTTATGATAGGGCGATCAGAGACCCGGTTAGATCATTTTACATTTTGTTTAATATAAGATTTCAGGGAAATTCTATCACATTTGTTCAATTTACGTCGCTCCTATTTCAGATAGCTTATTGGGCAAAGCGGCATCTCAAAGCGCATGAAATGGCGAGTAAAATGCACTATTAAACTTCTAGGGTAGGGCTAACAGAGACCCGATTAGATCATTTTATGTTATGGTTAATTTAAGGATTCAGCAAAATTCTATCACATTTGTTCAATTTACGTCGCTCCTATTTGAGATAGCGCACTGGGCTAGGCGGCAACTTTAAGCGCGTGGAATGGCGAGTAAAATGCACTATTAAACTTTTATGATAGGGCAATCAGTGACCCGATTAGATAATTTTATATTATAGTTAATTTAAGCATTCAGCAAAATTCTATCACATTTATTCAATTTACGTCGTTCCTATTTCAGATAGCGTACTGGGCTAGGCGGCATCTTAAAGCGCGTGGAATGGCGAGTGAAATGCACTATTAAGCTTCTATGATAAGGCAATCAGAGACCCGATTAGATCATTTTATATTTTGGTTAATACGAGAATTCAGCGAAATTCTATCACATTTGTTCAATTTACGTCGCTCCTATTTCAGATAGCTAATTGGGCTATGCGGCATCTCAAAGCGCATGCAATTACGAGTGAAATGCACTATTAAACTTCTAGGGTAGGGCGAACAGAGACCCGATTAGATTAATTTACATTAAGGTTAATATAAGAATTCAGCGAAATTCTATCACATTTGTTCAATTTACGTCGTTGATATTTCAGATAGCGTATTGGGCTAAGCGGCATCTCAAAGCGAAAGAAGTGTCGAGTAAAATGCACTATTACACTTCTAGGGTAGGGCAAACAGAGACCCGATTAGATCATTTTATATTATGGTTAATTTAAGAATTCAGCGAAATTCTATCACATTCGTTCAACTTACGTCGCTCCTATTTCAGACAGCGTACTGGGCTAAGCGGCATCTTAAAGCGCATGAAATGGCGAGTAAAATGCACTGTTAAATTTCTAGGGTAGGGCAACCAGAGACCCGATTAGATCATTTTATATTATGGTTAATTTAAGAATTCTCCAAAATCCTATCACATTTGTTCAATTTACGTCATTCCTATTTCAGATAGCGTACTGGGCTAGGCGGCATCTTAAAGCGCGTGGAATGGCGAGTGAAATGCACTATTAAACTTCTATGATAGGGCATTCAGAGACCCGATTAGATCATTTTATATTTTGGTTAATACAAGAATTCAGCGAAATTCTATCACATTTGTTCAATTTACGTCGCTCCTATTTCATATAGCTAATTGGGCTATGCGGCATCTCAAAGCGCATGCAATTACGAGTGATATGCACTATTAAACTTCTAGGGTAGGGCGAACAGAGACCCGATTAGATCATATTACATTAAGGTTAATATAAGAATTCAGCGAAATTCTATCACATTTGTTCAATTTACGTCGCTCCTATTCAGATGGCTTATTGGGCTTAGCGGCATCTCAAAGCGCATGAAATGACGAGTGAAATGCACTATTAAACTTCTAGGGTAGGGCAAACAGAGACCCGATTAGATCATTTTATATTATGGTTAATTTAAGAATTCTCCAAAATCCTATCACATTTGTTCAATTTACGTCATTCCTATTTCAGATAGCGTACTGGGCTAGGCGGCATCTTAAAGCGCGTGGAATGGCGAGTGAAATGCACTATTAAACTTCTATGATAGGGCATTCAGAGACCCGATTAGATCATTTTATATTTTGGTTAATACAAGAATTCAGCGAAATTCTATCACATTTGTTCAATTTACGTCGCTCCTATTTCATATAGCTAATTGGGCTATGCGGCATCTCAAAGCGCATGCAATTACGAGTGATATGCACTATTAAACTTCTAGGGTAGGGCGAACAGAGACCCGATTAGATCATTTTACATTAAGGTTAATATAAGAATTCAGCGAAATTCTATCACATTTGTTCAATTTACGTCGCTCCTATTCAGATGGCTTATTGGGCTTAGCGGCATCTCAAAGCGCATGAAATGACGAGTGAAATGCACTATTAAACTTCTAGGGTAGGGCAAACAGAGACCCGATTAGATCATTTTACATTATGGTTAATAAAAGAATTCAACGAAATTCTATCACATTTGTTCAACTTACGTCGCTCCTATTTCAGATAGCGTATTGGGCTAAGCGGCATCTCAAAGCGTATGAAATGGCGAATAAAGTGCACTATTAAAGTTCTAGGGTAGGGCAAACAGAGACCCGAGTAGATCACTTTATATTATGGTTAATTTAAGAAGTCAGCAAAATTCTATCACATTTGTTCAATTTACGTCGCTCCTATTTCAGATAGCGTATTGGGCTAAGCGGCGTCTCAAAGCACATGAAATGTCGAGTGAAATGCACTATTAGACTTCTATGGTAGGGCGAACAGAGACCCGATTAGATCATTTTACATTAAGGTTAATATAAGAATTCAGGGAAATTCTATCACATTTTTCAATTTACGTGACTCCTATTTCAGATAGCGTATTGTGCTATGCGGCTTCTCAAAGCGCATGAAATGGCGAGTAAAATGCACTATTAAACTTCTAGGGTAGGGCAAACAGAGACCCGATTATATCATTTTATATTATGGTTAATTTAAGAATTCAGCAAAATTCTATCACATTTGTTCAATTTACGTCGTTCCTATTTCAGATAGCGTATTGGGCTAAGCGGCATCTCAAAGCGCATGGAATGACGAGTGAAAGGCACTATTAAAGTTCTAGGGCAGGGCGAACAGAGAACCGATTAGATCATTTTACATTAAGGTTAATATAAGAATTCAGGGAAATTCTATCACATTTGTTCAATTTACGTCGTTCCTATTTCAGATAGCGTATTGGGCTAAGTGGCATCTCAAAGCGCATGAAATGGCGAGTAAAATGCACTATTAAACTTCTAGGCTAGGGCGAACAGAGATCGGATTAGATCATTTAACATTTTGTTTAATATAAGATTTCAGGGAAATTCTATCACATTTGTTCAATTTACGTCGCTCCTATTTCAGATAGCATATTGGGCAAAGCGGCATCTCAAAGCGCATGAAATGATGAGTGAAATGCACTGTTAAACTTCTATGATAGGGCAATCAGAGACCCGATTAGATCATTTTATATTTTGGTTGATATAAGAATTCAGCGAAATTCTATCACATTTGTTCAATTTACGTCGCTCCTATTTCAGATGGCTTATTGGGCTTAGCGGCATCTCAAAGCGCATGAAATGACGAGTGAAATGCACTATTAAACTTCTAGGGTAGGGCAAACAGAGACCCGATTAGATCATTCTATGTTATGGTTAATTTAAGGATTCAGCAAAATTCTATCACATTTGTTCAATTTACGTCGCTCGTATTTGAGATAGCGCACTGGGCTAGGCGGCAACTTTAAGCGCGTGGAATGGCGAGTAAAATGCACTATTAAACTTCTAGGCTAGGGCGAGCAGAGACCCGATTAGATCATTTTACATTATGGTTAATAAAAGAATTAAGCGAAATTCTATCACATTTGTTCAACTTACGTCGCTCCTATTTCAGGTAGCGTATTGGGCTAGGCGGCATCTTAAAGCGCGTGGAATGGCGAGTAGAATGCACTATTAACCTTTTATGATAGGGCGATCAGAGACCCGACTAGATCATTTTATATTTTGTTTAATATAAGATTTCAGGGAAATTCTATCACATTTGTTCAATTTACGTCGCTCCTATTTCAGATAGCGTATTCAGCTAAGCGGCATCTCAAAGCGCATGCAATGGCGAATAAAATGCACTATTAAACTTCTAGGCTAGGGCGAGCAGAGACCCGATTAGATCATTTTAAATTATGGTTAATAAAAGAATTCACCGAAATTCTATCACATTTGTTCAATTTACGTCGCTCCTATTTCAGATAGCGTATTGGGCTAAGCGGCATCTCAACGCGCATGAAATGGCAAGTAAAATGCACTATTAAACTCCTAGGGTAGGGCAAACAGAGACCCGATTAGATCATTTTATATTATGGTTAATATAAGAATGCAGCGTAATTCTATCACATTTGTTTAACTTTCGTCGCTCCTATTTCAGATAGCCTACAGGGCTACGCGGCATCTTAAAGCGCGTGGAATGGCGAGTAAAATTCACTACTAAACTTCTATGATAGGGCAATCAGAGACCCGATTAGATCATTTTACATTATGGTTAATAAAAGAATTAAGCGAAATTCTATCACATTTGTTCAATTTACGTCGCTCCTATTTCAGATAGCGTACTGGGCTAGGCGGCATATTAAAGCGCGTGGAATGGCGAGTAAAATGCACTATTTAACTTCTATGATAGGGCAATCAGAGACCCGATTAGATCATTTTATATTATGGTTAATTTAAGAATTCAGCGAAATTCTATCACATTTGTTCAATTTATGTCGCTCCTATTTCAGATAGCGTATTGGGCTAAGCGGCATCTCAAAGCGCATGAAATGGCGAGTATAATGCACTATTAAACTTCTAGGATAAGGCAAACAGAGACCCGATTAGATCATTTTATATTATGGTTAATTTAAGCATTCAGAGAAATTCCATCACATTTGTTCAATTTACGTCGCTCCTATTTCAGATAGCGTATTGGGCTAGGCGGCATCTTAAAGCGCGTGGAATGGCGAGTAGAATGCACTATTAACCTTTTATGATAGGGCGATCAGAGACCCGACTAGATCATTTTATATGGTGTTTAATATAAGATTTCAGGGAAATTCTATCACATTTGTTCAATTTACGTCGCTCCTATTTCAGATAGCGTATTCAGCTAAGCGGCATCTCAAAGCGCATGCAATGGCGAATAAAATGCACTATTAAACTTCTAGGCTAGGGCGAGCAGAGACCCGATTAGATCATTTTAAATTATGGTTAATAAAAGAATTCACCGAAATTCTATCACATTTGTTCAATTTACGTCGCTCCTATTTCAGATAGCGTATTGGGCTAAGCGGCATCTCAACGCGCATGAAATGGCAAGTAAAATGCACTATTAAACTTCTAGGGTAAGGCAAACAGAGACCCGATTAGATCATTCTATATTACGGTTAATATAAGAATTCAGCGTAATTCTATCACATTCGTTCAACTTACGTCGCTCCTATTTCAGATAGCGTACTGTGCTAGGCGGCATCTTAAAGCGTGTGGAAGGGCGAGCAAAATGCTCGACTAAACTTCTATGATAGAGCAATCAGAGTCCCGATTAGATCATTTTATATTTTGGTTATTATAAGAATTCAGCGAAATTCTATCACATTTGTTCAATTTATGTCGCTCCTATTTCAGATAGCGTATTGGGCTAAGCGGCATCTCAAAGCGCATGATATGACGAGTGAAATGCACTATTAAACTTCTAGCGTAGGGCGAACAGAGACCCGATTAGATCATTTTACATTAAGGTTAATATAAGAATTCAGGGAAATTCTATCACATTTGTTCAATTTACGTCGCTCCTATTTCAGATAGCGTATTGGGCTAAGCGGCATCTCAAAGTGCATGAAATGGCGAGTAAAATGCACTATTAAATATCCAGGGTAGGGCAAACAGAGACCCGACTAGATCATTTTATATTTTGTTTAATATAAGATTTCAGGGAAATTCTATCACATTTGTTCAATTTACGTCGCTCCTATTTCAGATAGCGTATTCATCTAAGCGGCATCTCAAAGCGCATGCAATGGCGAATAAAATGCACTATTAAACTTATAGGCTAGTACGAGCAGAGACCCGATTAGATCATTTTACGTTATGGTTAATAAAAGGATTCACCGAAATTCTATCACATTTGTTCAATTTAGGACGCTCCTATTTCAGATAGCGTACTGGGCTAAGCGGCATCTCAAAGCGCATGAAATGGCGAGTAAAATGCACTATTAAACTTCTAGGGTAGGGCGAACAGAGACCAGTTTAGATCACTTTATATTATGGTTAATATAAGAATTCAGCGAAATTCTGTCACATTTGTTCAATTTACGTCGCTCCTATTTCAGATAGCGTATTTGGATAAGCGGCATCTCAAAGCGCATGAAATGGCGAGTAAAATGCAATACTAAACTTCTAGGATAAGGCAAACAGAGACCCGATTAGATCATTTTATATTACGGTTAATATAAGAATTCAGCGTAATTCTATCACATCTGTTCAACTTACGTCGCTCCTATTTTAGAGAGCGTACTGGGCTACGCGGCATCTTAAAGCGCGTGGAATGGCGAGTAAAATGCACTACTAAACTTCTATGATAGGGCAATCAGAGACCCGATTAGATCATTTTATGTTTTGTTTACTATAACATTTCAGGGAAATTCTATCACATTTGTTCAATTTACGTCGCTCCTATTTCAGATAGCGTATTGGGCTAAGCGGCATCTCAAAGCGCAAGAAATGTCGAGTGAAATGCACTACTAAACTTCTAGGGTAGGGCGAACAAAGACCCGATTAGATCATTTTACATTAAGGTTAATATAGGAATTCAGCGAGATTCTCTCACATTTGTTCAATTTACGTCGCTGATATTTGAGATAGCGTATTGGGCTAGACGGTATCTTAAAGCGCCTGGAAGGGCGAGTAAAATGCACTACTAAACTTCTATGATAGGGCAATCAGAGACCCGATTAGATCATTTTATATTTTGTTTAATATAAGATTTCAAGGAAATTCTATCATATTTGTTCAATTTACGTCGCTCGTATTTCATATAGCGTAATGAGCTAAGCGGCATCTCAAAGCGCATGAAATGGCGAATAAAATGCACTATTAAACTTCTAGGCTAGGGCGAACAGAGACCCGATTAGATCATTTTACATTATGGTTAATAAAAGAATTCAGCGAAATTCTATCACATTTGTTCAATTTACGTCTCTCCTATTTCAGATAGCGTAGTGGGTTAAGCGGTATCGCAAAGCGCATGAAATGGCGAGTGAAATGCACTATTAAACATCTAGGGTAAGGCAAAGAGAGACCCGATCAGATCATTTTATATTACGGTTAATATAAGAATTCAGCGAAATCCTATCACGTTTGTTCAATTTACGTCGCTCCTATTTCAGATAGCGTATTGGGCTAAGCGGCATCTCAAAGCGCATGAAATGGCGAGTGAAATGCACTATTAGACTTCTATGGTAGGGCGATCAGAGACCCGATTAGATCATTTTACATTAAGGTTAATATAAGAATTCACGGAAATTCTATCACATTTGTTCAATTTACGTCGCTCCTATTTCAAATAGCGTATTGGGCTATGCGGCATCTCAATGCACATGCAATGGCGAGTAAAATGCACTAGTAAGCTTCTAGGATAGGGCAAACGGAGACCCGATTAGATCATTTTATATTACGGTTAATATAAGATTTCAGGGAAATTCTATCACACTTGTTCAATTTACGTCGCTCCTATTTCAGATGGCGTATTGGGCTAAGCGGCATCTCGAAGCGCATGAAATGGCGAGTATAATGCACTATTAAACTTCTAGGATAAGGCAAACAGAGACCCGATTAGAGCATTTTATATTACGGTTAATATAAGAATGCAGCGTAATTCTATCACATTTGTTCAACTTACGTCGCTCCTATTTCAGATAGCGTACTGGGCTAGGCGGCATCTCAAAGCGCATGAAATGGCGAGGAAAATGCACTATTAAACTTCTAGTGTAGGACAAACAGAGACCCGATTAGATCATTTTATATTATGGTTAATTTAAGAATTCAGCGATATTCTATCACATTTGTTCAATTTACGTCGCTCCTATTTCAGATAGCGTATTGGGCTAAGCGGCATTTCAAAGCGCATGAAATGGCGAGTAAAATGCACTATTAAACTTCTAGGATAAGCCAAACAGAGACCCGATTAGATCATTTTATATTACGGTTAATATAAGAATGCAGCGTAATTCTATCACATTTGTTCAATTTACGTCGCTCCTATTTGAGATAGCGTACTCGGCTAGGCGGCAACTTAAAGCGCGTGGAATGGCGAGTAAAATGCACTATTAAACTTCTATGATAGGGCAATCAGTGACCCGATTAGATCATTTTATATTATAGTTAATTTAAGAATTCAGCGAAATTCTATCACATTTGTTCAATTTACGTCGCTCCTATTTCAGATAGCGTATTTGGATAAGCGGCATCTCAAACCACATGAAATGGCGAGTAAAATGCAATACTAAACTTCTAGGATAAGGCAAACAGAGACCCGATTAGATCATTTTTTATTACGGTTAATATAAGAATTAAGCGTAATTCTATCACATTTGTTCAACTTACGTCGCTCCTATTTTAGATAGCGTACTGGGCTAGGCGGAATCTTAAAGCGCGTGGAATGGCGAGTAAAATGCACTACTAAACTTCTATGATAGGGCAATCAGAGACCCGATTAGATCATTTTATATTTTGTTTAATATAAGACTTCAGGGAAATTCTATCACATTTGTTCAATTTACATCGCTCCTATTTCAGATAGGTTACAGTGCTAAGCTGCATCTTAAAGCGCATTAAATGACGAGAGAAATGCACTATCAAACTTCTAGGGTAGGGCGAACAGAGACCCGATTAGATCATTTTACATTAAGGTTAATATAAGAATTCAGCGAAATTCTATCATATTTGTTCAATTTACGTCGCTGATATTTCAGATAGCGTATTGGTCTAAGCGGCATCTCAAAGCGCATAAAATGGCGAATAAAATGCACTATTAAACTTCTAGGGTATGGCAGACAGAGACCCGATTTGATAATTTTATATTATGGTTAATTTAAGAATTCAACGAAATTCTATCACACTTGTTCAATTTACGTCGTTCCTATTTCAGATAGCGTACTGGGCTAGGCGGCATCTTAAAGCGCGTGGAATGGCGAGTAAAATACCCTATGAAACTTCTATGATAGGGCGAACAGAGACCCGATTAGATCATTTTACATTAAGGTTAATATAAGAATTCAGCGATATTCTATCACATTTGTTCAATTTACGTCGCTCCTATTTCAGATAGCGTATTGGGCTAAGCGGCATCTCAAAGCGCATGAAATGGCGAGCAAAATCCACTATTAAACTTCTAGGGTATGGCAAACAGAGACCCGATTAGATCATTTTATATCATGGTTAATTTAAGAATTCAGCAAAATTCTATCACATTTGTTCAATTTACGTCGTTCCTATTTCAGATAGCGTACTGGGCTAGGCGGCATCTTAAAGCGCGTGGAACGGCGAGTAAAATGCACTATGAAACTTCTATGATAGGGCAATAAGAGACCCGATTAGATCATTTTATATTTTGGTTAATATAAGGATTCAGTGAAATTCTATCACATTTGTTCAACTTACGCCGCTCCTGCTTGAGATAGCGTACTGGACTAGGCGGCAACTTAAAGCGCGTGGAATGACGAGTAAAATGCAGTACTAAACTTCTATGATAGGGCAATCGGAGTCCCGATTAGATCATTTTATATTTTGTTTAATACAAGGTTTCAGGGAAATTCTATCACATTTGTTCAATTTACGTCGCTCCTATTTCAGATAGCGTACTGGGCTAAGCGGCATCTCAAAGCGCATGAAATGTCGAATACAATGCACTATTAAATTTCTAGACTAGGGCAAACAGAGACCCGATTAGATCATTTTACATTAAGGTTAATATAAGAATTCAGGGAAATTCTATCACATTTGTTCAATTTACGTCGCTCCTATTTCAGATAGCGTACTGGGCTAAGCGGCATCTCAAAGCGCATTAAATGGCGAGCAAAATGCACTATCAAACATCTAGGGTATTGCAAACAGAGACCCGATTACATCATTTTATATTATGGTTAATTTAAGAATTCAACGAAATTCTATCACACTTGTTCAATTTACGTCGCTCGTATTTCAGATAGCGTATTGGGCTGAGAGGCATCTCAAAGCGCATGAAATGTCGAGTAAAATGCACTACTAAACTTCTAGGGTAGGGCGAACAGAGAACCGATTAGATCATTTTACATTAAGGTTTATATAAGAATTCAGGGAAATCCTATCACGTTTGTTCAATTTACGTCGCTCCTATTTCAGATAGCGTATTGGGCTAAGCGGCATCTCAAAGCGTATGAAATGGCGAATAAAATGCACTATTAAACTTCTATGATAGGGCTAACAGAGACCCGATTAGATCATTTTACATTAAGGTTAATATAAGAATTCAGCGAAATACTATCACATTTGTTCAATTTACGTCGCTCCTATTTCAGATAGCGTATTGGGCTAAGCGGCATCTCAAAGCGCATGAAATGGTGAGCAAAATCCACTATTAAACTTCTAGGGTATGGCAAACAGAGACCCGATTAGATCATTTTATATCATGGTTAATTTAAGAATTCAGCAAAATTCTATCACATTTGTTCAATTTACGTCGTTCCTATTTCAGATAGCGTACTGGGCTAGGCGGCATCTTAAAGCGCGTGGAATGGCGAGTAAAATGCACTATGAAACTTCTATGATAGGGCAATAAGAGACCCGATTAGATCATTTTATATTTTGGTTAATATAAGGATTCCGCGAAATTCTATCACATTTGTTCATCTTACGCCGCTCCTGCTTGAGACAGCGTACTGGACTAGGCGGCAACTTAAAGCGCGTGGAATGGCGAGTAAAATGCAGTACTAAACTTCTATGATAGGGCAATCGGAGTCCCGATTAGATCATTTTATATTTTGTTTAATATAAGATTTCAGGGAAATTCTATCACATTTGTTCAATTTACGTCGCTCCTATTTCAGATAGCGTATTGGGCTAAGCGGCATCTCAAAGCGCAAGAACTGGCGAGTAAAATGCACTATTAAACTTCTAGGGTAGGGCAAACAGAGACCCGATAAGATCATTTTATATTATGGTTAATTTAAGAATTCACCGAAACTCTATCACATTTGTTCAATTTATGTCGCTCCTATTTCAGATGGCGTATTGGGCTAAGCGGCATCTCAATGCGCATGAAATGGCGAGTAAAATGCACTACTAAACTTCTAGGGTAGGGCGAACAGAGAACCGATTAGATCATTTTACATTAAGGTTAATATAAGAATTCAGGGAAATCCTATCACGTTTGTTCAATTTACGTCGCTCCTATTTCAGATAGCGTATTGGGCTAAGCGGCATCTCAAAGCGTATGAAATGGCGAATAAAATGCACTATTAAAGTTCTATGATAGGGCTAACAGAGACCCGATTAGATCATTTTACATTAAGGTTAATATAAGAATTCAGCGAAATTCTATCACATTTGTTCAATTTACGTCGCTCCTATTTCAGATAGCGTATTGGGCTAAGCGGCATCTCAAAGCGCATGAAATGGTGAGCAAAATCCACTATTAAACTTCTAGGGTATGGCAAACAGAGACCCGATTAGATCATTTTATATCATGGTTAATTTAAGAATTCAGCAAAATTCTATCACATTTGTTCAATTTACGTCGTTCCTATTTCAGATAGCGTACTGGGCTAGGCGGCATCTTAAAGCGCGTGGAATGGCGAGTAAAATGCACTATGAAACTTCTATGATAGGGCAATAAGAGACCCGATTAGATCATTTTATATTTTGGTTAATATAAGGATTCCGCGAAATTCTATCACATTTGTTCATCTTACGCCGCTCCTGCTTGAGACAGCGTACTGGACTAGGCGGCAACTTAAAGCGCGTGGAATGGCGAGTAAAATGCAGTACTAAACTTCTATGATAGGGCAATCGGAGTCCCGATTAGATCATTTTATATTTTGTTTAATATAAGATTTCAGGGAAATTCTATCACATTTGTTCAATTTACGTCGCTCCTATTTCAGATAGCGTATTGGGCTAAGCGGCATCTCAAAGCGCAAGAACTGGCGAGTAAAATGCACTATTAAACTTCTAGGGTAGGGCAAACAGAGACCCGATAAGATCATTTTATATTATGGTTAATTTAAGAATTCACCGAAACTCTATCACGTTTGTTCAATTTATGTCGCTCCTATTTCAGATGGCGTATTGGGCTAAGCGGCATCTCAATGCGCATGAAATGGCGAGTAAAATGCACTATTAAACTTCTAGGATAAGGCAAACAGAGACCCGATTAGATCATTTTATATTACGGTTAATACAAGAATTCAGCGTAGTTCTATCACATTTGTTCAACATACGTCGCTCCTATTTCAGATAGTGTACTGGGCTAGGCGGCAACTCATAGCGCGTGGAAGGGCGAGTAAAATGCACTACTAAACTTCTATGATAGGGCAATCAGAGTCCCGTTTAGATCATTTTATATTTTGTTTAATATAAGATTTCAGGTAAATTCTATCACATTTGTTCAATTTACGTCGCTCCTATTTCAGATAGCGTACTGGGCTAGGCGGCATCTTAAAGCGCGTGGAATGACGAGTAAAATGCACTATTAAACTTCTATGATAGGGCAATCAGAGACCCGATTAGATCATTTTATATTACGGTTAATATAAGATTTCAGGGAAATTCTATCACATTTGTTCAATTTACGTCGCTCCTATTTCAGATAGCTATTGGGCTAAGCGGCATCTCAAAGCGCATGAAATGACGAGAGAAATGCACTATTAAACTTCTTGGGTAGGGCGAACAGAGACCCGATTACATCATTTTATATTATGGTTAATATAAGAATCCAGCGAAATTCTATCACATTTGTTCAATTTACGTCGCTCCTATTTCAGATAGCGTATTGGGCTAAGCAGCATCTCAAAGCGCACGAGAGGGCGAGTAAAATGCACTATTAAACTTCTAGGGTGGGGCAATCAGAGACCCGATAAGAACATTTTATATTACGGTTAATATAAGAATTGAGCGAAGTTCTATCACATTTGTTCAATTTACGTCGCTCCTATTTCAGATAGCTTATTGGGCTAAGCGGCAACTCAAAGCGCATGAAATGACGAGTGAAATGCACTATTAAACTTCTATGGTAATGCAAACAGAGACCCGATTAGATCATTTTATATTACGGTTAATATAAGAATTCAGCGTAATTCTATCACATTTGTTCAACATGCGTCGCTCCTATTTCAGATAGTGTACTGGGCTAGGCGGCATCTTAAAGCGCGTGGAAGGGCGAGTAAAATGCACTACTAAACTTCTATGATAGGGCAATCAGAGACCCGATTAGATCATTTTGTATTACGGTTAATATAAGAATGCAGCGTAATTCTGTCACATTTGTTCAAGTTACGTAGCTCCTATTTCAGGTAGCGTACTGGGCTAGGCGGCAACTTAAACCGCGTGGAATGGCGAGTAAAATGCACTATTAAACTTCTATGATAGGGCAATCAGTGACCCGATTAGTTCATTTTGTATTTTGGTTAATATAAGAATCCAGCGAAATTCTATCACATTTGTTCAATTTACGTCGCTCCTATTTCAGATAGCGTATTGGGCTAAGCGGCATCTCAAAGCGCACGAAAGGGCGAGTAAAATGCACTATTAAACTTCTAGGGTGGGGCAATCAGAGACCCGATAAGAACATTTTATATTACGGTTAATATAAGAATTCAGCGAAGTTTTATCACATTTGTTCAATTTACGTCGCTCCTATTTCAGATAGCTTATTGGGCTAAGCGGCAACTCAAAGCGCATGAAATGACGAGTGAAATGCACTATTAAACTTCTAGGGTAGGGCGAACAAAGACCCGATTAGATCATTTTACATTAAGGTTAAAATAAGAATTCAGCGAAATTCTATCACATTTGTTCAATTTACGTCGCTCCTATTTCAGATAGCGTATTGGGCTAAGCTGCATCTCAAAGCGCAAGAAATGGCTCGTACAATGCACTATTGAACTTCTAGGGTAGGGCAAACAGAGACCGGATTAGATCATTTTATATTTTGGTTAATATAAGAATTCAGCGAAATGCTATCACATTTGTTCAATTTACGTCGCTCCTATTACAGATAGCGTATTGGGCTAAGAGGCATCTCAAAGCGCATGAAATGGCGAGTAAAATGCACTATTAAACTTCTAGGATAAGGCAAACAGAGACCCGATTAGATCATTTTATATTACGGTTAATATAAGAAATCAGCGTAATTCTGTCACATTCGTTCAACTTACGTAGCTCCTATTTCAGATAGCGTACTGGGCTAGGCGGCATCTTAAAGCGCGTGGAATGGCGAGCAAAATGCACTCTTAAACTTCTATGATAGGGCAATCAGAGACCCGATTAGATCATTTTATATTTTGGTTAATATAAGAATTCAGCGAAATTCTACCACATTTGTTCAATTTACGTCGCTCCTATTTCAGATGGCGTATTGGGATAAGCGGCATCTCAAAGCGCAAGAAATGGCGAGTAAAATGCACTATTAAACTTCTAGGGTAGGGCAAACAGAGACCCCATTAGATCATTTTATATTATGGTTAATTTAAGAATTCAGCGAAATTCTATCACATTTGTTCAATTTACGTTGCTCCTATTTCAGATTGCGTATTGGGCTAAGCGGCATCTCATAGCGCAAGAAATGGCGAGTAAAATGCACTGTTAAACTTCTAGGGTCGGGCAAACAGAGACCAGTTTAGATCACTTTATATTATGGTTAATTTAAGAATTCAGGGAAATTCTATCTCATTTGTTCAATTTACGTCGATCCTATTGCAGATAGCGTACTGGGCTAAGCGGCATCTCAAAGCGCATGAAATGGCGAGTAAAATGCACTATTAAACTTCTATGGTAATGCAAACAGAGACCCGATTAGATCATTTTATATTACGGTTAATATAAGAATTCAGCGTAATTCTATCACATTTGTTCAACATGCGTCGCTCCTATTTCAGATAGTGTACTGGGCTAGGCGGCATCTTAAAGCGCGTGGAAGGGCGAGTAAAATGCACTACTAAACTTCTATGATAGGGCAATCAGAGTCCCGTTTAGGCCATTTTATATTTTGTTTAATATAAGATTTCAGGGAAATTCTATCACATTTGTTCAATTTACGTCGCTCCTATTTCAGATAGCTATTGGGCTAAGCGGCATCTCAAAGCGCATGAAATGACGAGAGAAATGCACTATTAAACTTCTTGGGTAGGGCGAACAGAGACCGTATTACATCATTTTATATTATGGTTAATTTAAGAATTCAGCAAAATTCTATCACATTTGTTCAATTTACGTCGCTCCTATTTCAGATAGCGTACTGGGCCAGGCGGCATCTTAAAGCGCGTGGAATGACGAGTAAAATGCACTATTAAACTTATATGATAGGGCAATCAGAGACCCGATTAGATCATTTTATATTTTGGTTAATATAAGAATTCAGCGAAATTCTATCACATTTGTTCAATTTACGTCGCTCCTATTTCAAATAGCGTATTGGGCTAAGCGGCATCTCCATTCGCATGAAATGGCGAGTAAAATGCACTATTAAACTTCTAGGGTCGGGCAAACAGAGACCAGTTTAGATCACTTTATATTATGGTTAATTTAAGAATTCAGCGAAATTCTATCTCATTTGTTCAATTTACGTCGATCCTATTGCAGATAGCGTACTGGGCTAAGCGGCATCTCAAAGCGCATGAAATGGCGAGTAAAATGCACTATTAAACTTCTATGGTAATGCAAACAGAGACCCGATTAGATCATTTTATATTACGGTTAATATAAGAATTCAGCGTAATTCTATCACATTTGTTCAACATGCGTCGCTCCTATTTCAGATAGTGTACTGGGCTAGGCGGCATCTTAAAGCGCGTGGAAGGGCGAGTAAAATGCACTCTTAAACATCTATGATAGGGCAATCAGAGACCCGATTAGATCATTTTATATTTTGGTTAATATAAGAATTCAGCGAAATTCTATCACATTTGTTTAATTTACGTCGCTCCTATTTCAGATAGCGTATTGGGCTAAGCGGCATCTCAAAGCGCATGAAATGGCGAGTAAAATGCACTATTACACTTCTAGGGTAGGGCAATCAGAGACCAGATTAGATCATTTTATATTGTGGTTAATTTAAGAATTCAGCAAAATTCTATCACATTTGTTCAGTTTACGTCGTTCCTATTTCAGATAGCATACTGGGCTAGGCGGCATCTTAAAGCGCGTGGAATGGCGAGTAAAATGCACTATTAAACTTCTATAATAGGGCAATCAGAGACCCGATTAGATCATTTTATATTTTGGTTAATATAAGGATTCAGCGTAATTCTATCACATTTGTTCAATTTACGTCGCTCCTATTTCAGATAGCGTATTGGGCTAAGCGGCAACTCAAAGCGCATGAAATGGCGAGTAAAATGCACTATTAAACTTCTATGGTAATGCAAACAGAGACCCGATTAGATCATTATATATTACGGTTAATATAAGAATTCAGCGTAATTCTATCACATTTGTTCAACATACGTCGCTCGTATTTCAGATAGCGTATTGGGCTGAGAGGCATCTCAAAGCGCATGAAATGTCGAGTAAAATGCACTACTAAACTTCTAGGGTAGGGCGAACAGAGAACCGATTAGATCATTTTACATTAAGGTTAATATAAGAATTCAGGGAAATCCTATCACGTTTGTTCAATTTACGTCGCTCCTATTTCAGATAGCGTATTGGGCTAAGCGGCATCTCAAAGCGTATGAAATGGCGAATAAAATGCACTATTAAAGTTCTATGATAGGGCTAACAGAGACCCGATTAGATCATTTTACATTAAGGTTAATATAAGAATTCAGCGAAATACTATCACATTTGTTCAATTTACGTCGCTCCTATTTCAGATAGCGTATTGGGCTAAGCGGCATCTCAAAGCGCATGAAATGGTGAGCAAAATCCACTATTAAACTTCTAGGGTATGGCAAACAGAGACCCGATTAGATCATTTTATATCATGGTTAATTTAAGAATTCAGCAAAATTCTATCACATTTGTTCAATTTACGTCGTTCCTATTTCAGATAGCGTACTGGGCTAGGCGGCATCTTAAAGCGCGTGGAATGGCGAGTAAAATGCACTATGAAACTTCTATGATAGGGCAATAAGAGACCCGATTAGATCATTTTATATTTTGGTTAATATAAGGATTCCGCGAAATTCTATCACATTTGTTCATCTTACGCCGCTCCTGCTTGAGACAGCGTACTGGACTAGGCGGCAACTTAAAGCGCGTGGAATGGCGAGTAAAATGCAGTACTAAACTTCTATGATAGGGCAATCGGAGTCCCGATTAGATCATTTTATATTTTGTTTAATATAAGATTTCAGGGAAATTCTATCACATTTGTTCAATTTACGTCGCTCCTATTTCAGATAGCGTATTGGGCTAAGCGGCATCTCAAAGCGCAAGAACTGGCGAGTAAAATGCACTATTAAACTTCTAGGGTAGGGCAAACAGAGACCCGATAAGATCATTTTATATTATGGTTAATTTAAGAATTCACCGAAACTCTATCACATTTGTTCAATTTATGTCGCTCCTATTTCAGATGGCGTATTGGGCTAAGCGGCATCTCAATGCGCATGAAATGGCGAGTAAAATGCACTACTAAACTTCTAGGGTAGGGCGAACAGAGAACCGATTAGATCATTTTACATTAAGGTTAATATAAGAATTCAGGGAAATCCTATCACGTTTGTTCAATTTACGTCGCTCCTATTTCAGATAGCGTATTGGGCTAAGCGGCATCTCAAAGCGCATGAAATGGCGAATAAAATGCACTATTAAACTTCTATGATAGGGCTAACAGAGACCCGATTAGATCATTTTACATTAAGGTTAATATAAGAATTCAGCGAAATTCTATCACATTTGTTCAATTTACGTCGCTCCTATTTCAGATAGCGTATTGGGCTAAGCGGCATCTCAAAGCGCATGAAATGGTGAGCAAAATCCACTATTAAACTTCTAGGGTATGGCAAACAGAGACCCGATTAGATCATTTTATATCATGGTTAATTTAAGAATTCAGCAAAATTCTATCACATTTGTTCAATTTACGTCGTTCCTATTTCAGATAGCGTACTGGGCTAGGCGGCATCTTAAAGCGCGTGGAATGGCGAGTAAAATGCACTATGAAACTTCTATGATAGGGCAATAAGAGACCCGATTAGATCATTTTATATTTTGGTTAATATAAGGATTCCGC
>CAKAJE020001841.1:0-53767 GCA_916610135.2 Macropis europaea | reverse complement strand
TTAAACTTCTAGGGTAGGGCAAACAGAGACCCGATTAGATCATTTTATATTATGGTTAATTTAAGAATTCAGCGAAATTCTATCACATTTGTTCAATTTACGTCGCTCGTATTTCAGATAGCGTATTGGGCTAAGCGGCATCTCAAAGCGCAAGAAATGGCGAGTAAAATGCACTATTAAACTTCTAGGGTAGGGCAAACAGAGACCAGATTAGATCATTTTATATTTTGGTTAATATAAGAATTGAGCGAAATTCTGTCACATTTGTTCAATTTACGTCGTTCCTATTTCAGATAGCGTACTGGGCTAGGCGGCATCTTAAAGCGCGTGGAAAGGCGAGTAAAATACACTATTAAACTTCTAGAATAAGGCAAACAGAGACCCGATTAGATCATTTTATATTACGGTTAATATAAGAATTCAGCGAAATTCTATCAGATTTGTTCAATTTACGTCGCTCCTATTTCAGATAGCGTATTGGGAGTAGCGGCATCTCAAAGCGCATGAAATGGCGAGTAAAATGCACTATTAAACTTCAAGGGTAGGGCAAACAGAGACCCGATTAGATCATTTTATACTATGGTTAATTTAAGAATTCAGAAAAATTCTATCACATTTGTTCAATCTACGTCGTTCCTATTTCAGATAGCGTATTGGGCTATGCGGCATCTCAAAGCGCATGAAATGACGAGTAAAATGCACTATTAAACTTCTAGGGTAGGGCAAACAGAGACCCGATTAGATCATTTTATATTACGGTTAATATAAGAATTCAGCGTAATTCTATCACATTTGTTCAAATTACGTCGCTCCTATTTCAGATAGCGTACTGGGCTAGGCGGCATCTCAAAGCGCGTGGAAGGGCGAGTAAAATGCACTACTCAACTTCTATGACAGGGCAATCAGAGACCCGATTAGATCATTTTATATTTTGGTTAATATAAGAATTCAGCGAAATTCTCTCACATTTGTTCAATTTACGTCGCTGATATTTCAGATAGCGTATTGGGCTAAGCGGCATCTCAAAGCGCAAGAAATGTCGAGTAAAATGCACTATTAAACTTCTAGGGTAGGGCAAACAGAGACCCGATTAGATCATTTTATATTATGGTTAATTTAAGGATTCAGCAAAATTCTATAACATTTGTTCAATTTACGCCGTTCCTATGCCAGATGGCGTACTAGGCTAGGCGGCATCTTAAAGCGCGTGGAATGGCGAGTACAATGCACTATTAAACATCTATGATAGGGCAATCAGAGACCTGATTCGATCATTTTATATTTTGGTTAATATAAGAATTCAGGGAAATTCTATCACATTTGTTCCATTTACGTCGCTCCTATTTCAGATAGCGTATTGGGCTAAGCGGCATCTTAAAGCGCGTGGAATGGCGAGTAAAATGCACTATTACACTTCTAGGGTAGGGCAAACAGAGACCCGATTAGATCATTTTATATTATGGTTAATTTAAGAATTCACCGAAATTCTATCACAAGTGTTCAATTTACGTCGCTCCTATTTCAGATAGCGTATTGGGCTAAGCGGCATCTCAAAGCCCATGAAATGGCGATTAAAATGCACTATTAAACTTCTAGGGTAAGGCAAACAGATACCCGATTAGATCATTTGATATTACGGTTAATATAAGAATTCAGCGTAATTCTATCACATTTGTTCAACTTACGTCGCTCCTATTTCAGATAGCGTACTGGGCTACGCGGCATCTTAAAGCGCGTGGAAGGGCGAGTAAAATGCACTACTAAACTTCTAGGGTAGGGCAAGCAGAGACCCGATTAGATCATTTTATATTACGGTTAATATAAGAATGCAGCGTAATTCTATCACATTTGCTCAACTTTTGTCGCTCCTATTTCAGATAGCGTACAGGGCTGGGCGGCATCTTAAAGCGTGTGGAAGGGCGAGTAAAATGCACTACTAAACTTCTAGGGTAGGGCAAACAGAGACCCGATTAGATCATTTTATATTATGGTTAATTTAAGAATTCAGCAAAATTCTATCACATTTGTTCAATTTACGTCGCTCCTATTTCAGATAGCGTACTGGGCTAGGCGGAATCTTAAAGCGCGTGGCAGGGCGAGTAAAATGCACTACTAATCTTCCATGATAGGGCAATCAGAGACACGATTAGATCATTTTATATTTTGTTTTATATAAGATTTCAGGGAAATTCTATAACATTTGTTTAATTTACGTCGCTCCTATTTCAGATAGCATATTGGGCTAAGCGGCACCTCAAAGCGCATGAAATGGCGAGTGAAATGCACTATTAAACTTCCAGGGTAGGGCAAATAAAGACCCGATTAGATAATTTTATATTATGGTTAATTTAAGAATTCAGCGAAATTCTATCACATTTGTTCAATTTACGTCGCTCCTATTAAAGATAGCGTATTGGGCTAAGCGGCATCTGAAAGCGCATGAAGTGGCTAGTAAAATGCACTATTAAACTTCTAGGGTAGGGCGAACAAAGACCCGGTTAAATCATTTTATATTATGGTGAATTTAAGAATTCAGCGAAATTCTATCACATTTGTTCAATTTACGTCGCTACTATTTCAGATAGCGTATTGGGCTAAGCGGCATCTCAAAGCGCATGAAATGGCGAGTATAATGCACTATTAAACTTCTAGGATAAGGCAAACAGAGACCCGATTAGATCATTTTATATTACGGTTAATATAAGAATTCAGCGTAATTCTATCACATTTGTTCAACTTACGTCGCTCCTATTTCAGATAGCGTACTGGGCTACGCGGCATCTTAAAGCGCGTGGAATGGCGAGTAAAATGTACTACTAAACTTCTATGATACGGCAATCAGAGTCCCGATTAGATAATTTTATATTTCGGTTAATATAAGAATTCAGCGAAATTCTATTGCATTTGTTCAATTTACGTCGCTCCTATTCAAGATAGCGTATTGGGCTAAGCGGCATCTGAAAGCGCATGAAATGGAGAGTAAAATGCACTATTAAACCTCTAGGGTAGGGCAAACAGAGACACGATTAGATCATTTCATATTTTGGTTAATATAAAGATTCAGCGAAATTCTATCACATTTGTTCAATTTACGTCGTTCCTATTTCAGATAGCGTACTGGGCTATGCGGCATCTTCAAGCGCGTGGAAAGGCGAGTAAAATGCACTATTAAACTTCTATGATAGGGCAATCAGAGACCCGATTAGATCATTTTATATTTTGTTTAATATAAGATTTCAGGGAAATTCTGTCACATTTGTTCAATTTACGTCGCTCCTATTTCAGATAGCTTATTGGGCTTAGCGGCATCTGAAAGCGCATGAAATGGCGAGTAAAATGCACTATTAAACTTCTAGGGTAGGGCAAACAGAGACCCGAGTAGATCATTTTATATTATGGTTAATTTAAGAATTCACCGAAATTCTATCACATTTGTTCAATTTACGTCGCTCCTATTTCAGATAGCGTATTGGGCTAAGCGGCATCTCAAAGCCCATGAAATGGCGATTAAAATGCACTATTAAACTTCTAGGGTAAGGCAAACAGATACCCGATTAGATCATTTTATATTACTGTTAATATAAGAATTCAGCGTAATTCCATCACATTTGTTCAACTTACGTCGCTCCTATTTCAGATAGCGTACTGGGCTAGGCGGCATCTTAAAGCGCGTGGAAGGGCGAGTAAAATGCACTACTAAACTTCTAGGGTAGGGCAAACAGAGACCCGATTAGATCATTTTATATTACGGTTAATATAAGAATTCAGCGAAATTCTATCACATTTGTTCAATTTACGTCGCTCCTATTTCAGACAGCGTATTGGGCTAAGCGGAATCTCAAAGCGCATGGAATGTCGAACAAAATGCACTATTAAACTTCTAGGCTAGGGCGAACAGAGAGCTGATTAAATCATTTTACATTATGGTTAATAAAAGATTTCAGCGAAATTCTATCACATTTGTACAATTTACGTCGCTCCTATTTCAGATAGCGTATTGAGCTAAGCGGCATCTCAAAGCGCATGAAATGGCGAGTAAAATCCACTATTGAACTTCTATGATAGGTCAATCAGAGGCCTGATTAGATCATTTTATATTTTGGTTAATATAAGAATTCAGCGAAATTCTATCACATTTGTTCAACTTACGTCGATCCTATTTCAGATAGCGCACTCGGCTAGGCGGTATCTTAAAGCGCGTGGAATGGCGAGTAAAATGCACTACTAAACTACTATAATAGAGCAATCAGAGACCCGATTAGGTCATTTTATATGTTGGTTAATATAAGAATTCAGCGAAATTCTATCACATTTGTTCAATTTACGTCGCTCCTATTAAAGATAGCGTACTGGGCTATGCGGCATCTCAAAGCGCATGAAATGACGAGTAAAATGCACTATTAAACTTCTAGGGTAGGGCAAACAGAGACCCGATTAGATCATTTTATATTACGGTTAATATAAGAATTCAGCGTAATTCTATCACATTTGTTCAACTTACGTCGCTCCTATTTCAGATATCGTATTGGGCGAAGCGGCATCTCAATGCGCATGAAATGGCGAGTAAAATGCACTATTAAACTTCTAGGATAAGGCAAACAGAGACCCGATTAGATCATTTTATATTACGGTTAATATAAGAATTCAGCGTAATACTATCACATTTGTTCAACTTACGTCGCTCCTATTTCCGATAGCGTACTGGGCTAGGCGGCATCGTAAAGCGCGTGGAATGGCGAGTAAAATGCACTACTAAACTTCTATGATAGGGCAATCAGAGACCCGATTACATCATTTTATATTTTGTATAATATCAGATTTCAGGGAATTTGTATCACATTTGTTCAATTTACGTCGCTCCTAATTCAGATAGCGTATTCGGCTAAGCGGGATCGCAAAGCGCATGAAATGGCGAATGAAATGCACTCTTAAACTTCTAGGCTAGGGCGAACGGAGACCCGATCAGATCATTTTACATTATGGTTAATAAAAGAATTCAGCGAAATTCTATCACATTTGTTCAAGTTACGTCGCTCCTATTTCAGATAGCGTATTGGGCTAGGCGGCATCTCAAAGCGCATGAAATGGCGAGTAAAATGCACTATCAGATTTCTACGGTAGGGCGAACAGAGACCCAATTAAATCATTTTATATTACGGTTAATTTATGAATTCTGCAAAATTCTATCACATTTGTTCAATTTACGTCGCTCCTATTTCAGATAGCGTACTGGGTTCGGCCGCATCTTAAAGCGCGTGGAATGGCGAGTAAAATGCACTATTAAACTTCTACGATAAGGCAAACAGAGACCCGATTAGATCATTTTATATTACGGTTAATATAAAAATTCAGCGTAATTCTATCACATTTGTTCAATTTACGGCGCCCCTATTTCAAATAGCGTATTGTGCGAAGCGGCATCTCAAGGCGCATGAAATGGCGAGTGAAATGCACTATTGGACTTCTATGGTAGGGCGAACAGAGACCCGGTTAGGTCATTTTACATTAAGGTTAATATAAGAATTCAGGGAAATTCTATCACATTTGTTCAATTTACGTCGCTCCTATTTCAGATAGCGTATTGGGCTAAGCGGCATCTCAAAGCGCATGAAATGGCGAATAAAATGCACTACTAAACTTCTATGATAGGGCAATCAGAGACCCGATTAGATCATTTTATATTTTGTTTAATATAAGATTTCAGGGAAATTCTATCACATTAGTTCAATCTACGTCGCTCCTATTTCAGATAGCCTATTGGGCTTAGCGGCATCTCAAAGCGCATGAAATGACGAGTGAAATGCACTATTAAACTTCTAGGGTAGGGCAAACAGAGACCCGATTAGATCATTTTATATTATGGTTAATTTAAGAATTCAGCAAAATTCTATCACATTTGCTCAATTTACGTCGCTCCTATTTCAGATAGCGTACTGGGCTACGCGGCATCTTAAAGCGCGTGGAATGGCGTGTAAAATGCACTATTAAAATTCTATGATAGGGCAATCAGAGACCCGATTAGATCATTTTATATTATGGTTAATTAAAGAATTCAGCAAAATTCTATCACATTTGTTCAATTTACGTCGCTCCTATTTCAGATAGCGTACTGGGCTAGGCGGCATCTTAAAGCGGGTTGAATGGCGAGTAGAATGCACTATTAAAATTCTATGATAGGGCAATCAGAGACCCGATTAGATCATTTTATATTTTGGTTAATATAAGAATTCAGCGAAATTCTATCACATTTGTTCAATTTACGTCGCTCCTATTACAGATAGCTTATTGGGCTCAGCGGCATCTCAAAGCGCATGAAATGACGAGTGAAATGCACTATTAAACTTCTAGGCTAGGGCGAACAGAGACCCGAGCAGATCATTTTACATTATGGTTAATAAAAGAATTCAGCGAAATTCTATCACATTTGTTCAACTTACGTCGCTCCTATTTCAGATAGCGTATTGGGCTAAGCGGCATCTCAAAGCGCATGACATGGCGAGTGAAATGCACCATTAGACTTCTATGGTAGGGCGAACAGAGACCCGATTAGATCATTTTATATTTTGGTTAATATAAGAATTCAGTGAAATTCTATCACATTTGTTCAATTTAAGTCGCTCGTATTTCAAATAGCGTACTGGGCTCAGCGGCATCTCAAAGCGCATGAAATGGCGAGCAAAATGCACTATTAAACTTCTAGGGTAGGGCAAACAGAGACCCGATTAGATCATTTTATGTTATGGTTAATTTAAGAATTCAGCGAAATTCTATCATATTTGTTCAATTTACGTCGCTCCTATTTCAGATAGCTTATTGGGCTAAGCGGCATCTGAAGGCGCATGAAATGGCGAGTAAAATGCACTATTAAACTTCTATGATAGGGCAATCAGAGACCCGATTAGATCATTTTAAATTATGGTTAATTTAAGAATTCAGCAAAATTCTATCACATTTGTACAATTTACGTCGCTTCTATTACAGATAGCTTATTGGGCTTATCGGCATCTCAAAGCGCATGAAATGACGAGTGAAATGCACTATTAAACTTCTAGGGTAGGGCAAACAGAGACCCGATTAGGTCATTTTATATTATGGTTAATTTAAGAATTCAGCAAAATTCTATCACATTTGTTCAATTTACGTCGTTCCTATTTCAGATAGCGTCCTGGGCTAAGCGGCATCTAAAAGCGCATGAAATGGCGAGTATAATGCACTATTATACTTCTAGGCTAGGGCGAACAGAGACACGATTAGATCATTTTATATTATGGTTAATTTAAGAATTCAGCAAAATTCTATCACATTTGTCCAATTTACGTCGCTCCTATTTCAGATAGCGTATTGCGCTAAGCGGCATTTCAATGCGCATGAAGGGGCGAGTAAAATGCACTATTAAACTTCTAGGATAAGGCAAACAGAGACCCGATTGGATCATTTTATATTACGGTTAATATAAGAATTCAGCGTAATTCTATCACATTCGTTCATCTTACGTCGCTCCTATTTCAGATAGCGTACTGGGCTAGGCGGCATCTTAAAGCGCGTGGAAGGGCGAGTAAAATGCACTACTATACTTCTATGATACAGTGATCAGAGACCCGATTACATCATTTTATATATTGGTTAATATAAGAATTCAACGAAATTCTATCACATTTGTAAAATTTACGTCGCTCCTATTACAGATAGCTTATTGGGCTTAGCGGCATCTCAAAGCGCATGAAATGTTGAGTAAAATGCACTATTAAACTTCTAGGATAAGGCAAACAGAGACCCGATTAGATCATTTTATATTACGGTTAATATAAGAATTCAGCGTAATTCTATCACATTTGTTCAATTTACGTCGCCCCTATTTCAAATAGCGTATTGTGCTAAGCGGCATCTCAAAGCGCATGAAATGGCGAGTGAAATGCACTATTAGACTTCTATGGTAGGGCGAACAGAGACCCGATTAGATCATTTTACATTAAGGTTAATATAAGAATTCAGGGAAATTCTATCACATTTGTTCAATTTACGTCGCTCCTATTTCAGATAGCGTATTGGGCTAAGCGGCATCTCAAAGCGCATGAAATGGCGAGTGAAATGCACTATTAAACTTCTATGATAGGGCAAACAGAGACCCGATTATATCATTTTATATTATGGTTAATTTAAGAATTCAGTGAAATTCTAACACACTTGTTCAATTTACGTCGCTCCTATTTCAGATAGCGTATTGGGCTAAGCGGCATTTCAAAGCGCATGAAATGGCGAGTAAAATGCACTATTAAAGTTCTAGGGTAGGGCAAACAGAGACCCGATTAGATCATTTTATATTATGGTTAATTTAAGAATTGTGCGAAATTCTATCACATTTGTTCAACTTACGTCGCTCCTAATTTAGATAGCGTACTGGGCTAGGCGGTTTCTTAAAGCGCGTGGAATGGCGAGTAAAATGCACTGCTAAACTTCTATGATAGGGCAATCAGAGACCCGATTAGATCATTTTATATTTTGTTTAATATAAGATTTCAGGGAAATTCTATCACATTTGTTTAATTTACGTCGCTCCTATTTCAGATAGCGTATTGGGCTATGCGGCATCTCAAAGCACATGAAATGGCGAGTAAAATGCACTATTAAACTTCTAGGGTAGGTCAAACAGAGACCCGATTAGATCATTTTATACTATGGTTAATTTAAGAATTCAGAAAAATTCTATCACATTTGTTCAATCTACGTCGTTCCTATTTCAGATAGCGTATTGGGCTATGCGGCATTTCAAAGCGCATGAAATGACGAGTAAAATGCACTATTAAACTTCTAGGGTAGGGCAAACAGAGACCCGATTAGATCATTTTATATTACGGTTAATATAAGAATTCAGCGTAATTCTATCACATTTGTTCAAATTACGTCGCTCCTATTTCAGATAGCGTACTGGGCTAGGCGGCATCTCAAAGCGCGTGGAAGGGCGAGTAAAATGCACTACTAAACTTCTATGACAGGGCAATCAGAGACCCGATTAGATCATTTTATATTTTGGTTAATATAAGAATTCAGCGAAATTCTCTCACATTTGTTCAAATACGTCGCTGATATTTCAGATAGCGTATTGGGCTAAGCGGCATCTCAAAGCGCAAGAAATGTCGAGTAAAATGCACTATTAAACTTCTAGGGTAGGGCAAACAGAGACCCGATAAGATCATTTTATATTATGGTTAATTTAAGAATTCAGCGAAATTCTATCACATTTGTTCAATTTACGTCGCTCCTATTTCAGATACCGTATTGGGCTAAGCGGCATCTCAATGCACATGAAATGGCGAGTAACATGCACTATTAAACTTCTAGGATAAGGCAAACAGAGACCCGATTAGATCATTTTATATTACGGTTAATATAAGAATTCAGCGAAATTCTATCAGATTTGTTCAATTTACGTCGCTGCTATTTCAGATAGCGTACTGGGAGTAGCGGCATCTAAAAGCGCATGAAATGGCGAGTAAAATGCACTATTAAACTTCAAGGGTAGGGCAAACAGAGACCCGATTAGATCATTTTATATTATGGTTAATTTAAGAATTCAGAAAAATTCTATCACATTTGTTCAACTTACGTCGTTCCTATTTCAGATAGCGTATTGGGCTATGCGGCATCTCAAAGCGCACGAAATGACGAGTAAAATGCACTATTAAACTTCTGGGGTAGGGCGAACAGAAACCCGAATAGATCATTTTATATTACGGTTAATATAAGAATTCACGGAAATTCTATCACATTTGTTCAATTTACGTCGCTCCTATTCCAGATAGCGTATTGGGCTAAGCGGCATCTCAAAGCGCATGAAACGGCGAGTAAAATGCCCTATTAAACTTCTAGGATAAGGCAAACAGAGACCCGATTAGATCATTTTATATTGCGGTTAATATAAGAATTCAGCGTAATTCTGTCACATTTGTTCAACTTACGTAGCTCCTATTTCAGATAGCGTACTGGGCTAGGCGGCAACTTAAAGCGTGTGGAATGTCGAGTAAAATGCACTAGCAAACTTCTATGATAGGGCAATCAGAGACCCGATTAGATCATTTTATATTACGGTTAATATAAGAATTCAGCGAAATTCTATCACATTTGTTCAATTTACGTCGTTCCTATTTCAGATAGCGTACTGGGATAGGCGGCATCTTAAAGCGCGTGGAAAGGCGAGTAAAATACCCTATTAAACATCTATGATATGCCAATCAGAGACCCGATTAGATCATTTTATATTTTGTTTAATATAAGATTTCAGGGAAATTCTGTCGCATTTGTTCAATTTACGTCGCGCCTATTTCAGATAGCTTATTGGGCTTGGCGGCATCTCAAAGCGCATGAAATGACGAGTAAAATGCACTGTTAAACTTCTAGGGTAGGGCAAACAGAGACCCGATTAGATCATTTTATATTATGGTTAATTTAAGAATTCAGCGAAATTCTATCACATTTGTTCAATTTACGTCGCTCGTATTTCAGATAGCGTATTGGGCTAAGCGGCATCTCAAAGCGCAAGAAATGGCGAGTAAAATGCACTATTAAACTTCTAGGGTAGGGCAGACAGAGACCCGATTAGATCATTTTATATTATGGTTAATTTAAGAATTCAGCGAAATTCTATCACATTTGTTCAATTTACGTCGCTCGTATTTCAGATAGCGTATTGGGCTAAGCGGCATCTCAAAGCGCAAGAAATGGCGAGTAAAATGCACTGTTAAACTTCTAGGGTAGGGCAAACAGAGACCAGATTAGATCATTTTATATTTTGGTTAATATAAGAATTGAGCGAAATTCTGTCACATTTGTTCAATTTACGTCGTTCCTATTTCAGATAGCGTACTGGGCTAGGCGGCATCTTAAAGCGCGTGGAAAGGCGAGTAAAATGCACTATTAAACTTCTAGAATAAGGCAAACAGAGACCCGATTAGATCATTTTATATTACGGTTAATATAAGAATTCAGCGAAATTCTATCAGATTTGTTCAATTTACGTCGCTCCTATTTCAGATAGCGTATTGGGAGTAGCGGCATCTCAAAGCGCATGAAATGGCGAGTAAAATGCACTATTAAACTTCAAGGGTAGGGCAAACAGAGACCCGATTAGATCATTTTATACTATGGTTAATTTAAGAATTCAGAAAAATTCTATCACATTTGTTCAATCTACGTCGTTCCTATTTCAGATAGCGTATTGGGCTATGCGGCATTTCAAAGCGCATGAAATGACGAGTAAAATGCACTATTAAACTTCTAGGGTAGGGCAAACAGAGACCCGATTAAATCATTTTATATTACGGTTAATATAAGAATTCAGCGTAATTCTATCACATTTGTTCAAATTACGTCGCTCCTATTTCAGATAGCGTACTGGGCTAGGCGGCAACTTAAAGCGTGTGGAATGTCGAGTAAAATGCACTAGCAAACTTCTATGATAGGGCAATCAGAGACCCGATTAGATCATTTTATATTTTGGTTAATATAAGAATTCAGCGAAATTCTATCACATTTGTTCAATTTACGTCGCTCCTATTTCAGATAGCGTATTGGGCTAAGCGGCATCTCAAAGCGCATGAAATGGCGAGTAAAATGCACTATTAAACTTCAAGGGTAGGGCAAACGGAGACCCGATTAGATAATTTTATATTATGGTTAATTTAAGAATTCAGAAAAATTCTATCACATTTGTTCAATTTACGTCGTTCCTATTTCAGATAGCGTATTGGGCTATGCGGCATCTCAAAGCGCATGAAATGACGAGTAAAATGCACTATTAAACTTCTAGGGTAGGGCAAACAGAGACCCGATTAGATCATGTTATATTATGGTTAATATAAGAATTCAGCGAAATTCTCTCACATTTGTTCAATTTACGTCGCTGATATTTCAGATAGCGTATTGGGCTAAGCGGCATCTCAAAGCGCAAGAAATGTCGAGTAAAATGCACTATTAAACTTCTAGGGTAGGGCAAACAGAGACCCGATAAGATCATTTTATATTATGGTTAATTTAAGAATTCAGCGAAATTCTATCACATTTGTTCAATTTACGTCGCTCCTATTTCAGATACCGTATTGGGCTAAGCGGCATCTCAATGCACATGAAATGGCGAGTAACATGCACTATTAAACTTCTAGGATAAGGCAAACAGAGACCCGATTAGATCATTTTATATTACGGTTAATATAAGAATTCAGCGAAATTCTATCAGATTTGTTCAATTTACGTCGCTGCTATTTCAGATAGCGTACTGGGAGTAGCGGCATCTCAAAGCGCATGAAATGGCGAGTAAAATGCACTATTAAACTTCAAGGGTAGGGCAAACAGAGACCCGATTAGATCATTTTATATTATGGTTAATTTAAGAATTCAGAAAAATTCTATCACATTTGTTCAACTTACGTCGTTCCTATTTCAGATAGCGTATTGGGCTATGCGGCATCTCAAAGCGCACGAAATGACGAGTAAAATGCACTATTAAACTTCTGGGGTAGGGCGAACAGAAACCCGAATAGATCATTTTATATTACGGTTAATATAAGAATTCACGGAAATTCTATCACATTTGTTCAATTTACGTCGCTCCTATTCCAGATAGCTTATTGGGCTAAGCGGCATCTCAAAGCGCATGAAACGGCGAGTAAAATGCCCTATTAAACTTCTAGGATAAGGCAAACAGAGACCCGATTAGATCATTTTATATTGCGGTTAATATAAGAATTCAGCGTAATTCTGTCACATTTGTTCAATTTACGTCGCTCCTATTTCAGATAGCGTATTGGGCTAAGCGGCATCTCAAAGCGCATGAAATGGCGAGTAAAATGCACTATTAAACTTCAAGGGTAGGGCAAACGGAGACCCGATTAGATAATTTTATATTATGGTTAATTTAAGAATTCAGAAAAATTGTATCACATTTGTTCAATTTACGTCGTTCCTATTTCAGATAGCGTATTGGGCTATGCGGCATCTCAAAGCGCATGAAATGACGAGTAAAATGCACTATTAAACTTCTAGGGTAGGGCAAACAGAGACCCGATTAGATCATGTTATATTATGGTTAATATAAGAATTCAGCGAAATTCTCTCACATTTGTTCAATTTACGTCGCTGATATTTCAGATAGCGTATTGGGCTAAGCGGCATCTCAAAGCGCAAGAAATGTCGAGTAAAATGCACTATTAAACTTCTAGGGTAGGGCAAACAGAGACCCGATTATATCATTTTATATTATGGTTAATTTAAGAATTCAGCAAAATTCTATAACATTTGTACAATTTACGCCGTTCCTATGCCAGATGGCGCACTAGGCTAGGCGGCATCTTAAAGCGCGTGGAATGGCGAGTAAAATTAACTATAAAACTTCTATGATAGGGCAATCAGAGACCCGATTAGATCATTTTATATTTTGGTTAATATAAGAATTCAGCCAAATTCTATCACATTTGTTCAATTTACGTCGCTCCTGTTTCAGATAGCGTACTGGGCTAGGCGGCATCTTAAAGCGCGTGGAATGTCGAGTACAATGCACTATTAAACTTCTATGATAGGGCAATCAGAGACCTGATTCGATCATTTTATATTTTGGTTAATATAAGAATTCAGGGAAATTCTATCACATTTGTTCAATTTACGTCGCTCCTATTTCAGATAGCGTATTGGGCTAAGCGGAATCTCAAAGCGCATGGAATGTCGAATAAAATGCACTATTAAACTTCTAGGCTAGGGCGAACAGAGAGCTGATTAAATCATTTTACATTATGGTTAATAAAAGATTTCAGCGAAATTCTATCACATTTGTACAATTTACGTCGCTCCTATTTCAGATAGCGTATTGAGCTAAGCGGCATCTCAAAGCGCATGAAATGGCGAGTAAAATGCACTATTGAACTTCTATGATAGGGCAATCAGAGACCTGATTAGATCATTTTATAATTTGGTTAATATAAGAATTCAGCGAAATTGCATCACTTTTTTTTAATTTACGTCGCTCCTATTTCAGATAGCGTAATGGGCTAAGCGGCATCTCAAAGCGCATGGATTGACGAGTGAAATGCTCTATTAAACTTCTGGGGCAGGGCGAACAGAAACCCGAATAGATCATTTTATATTACGGTTAATATAAGAATTCAGCGAAATTCTATCACATTTGTTCAATTTACGTCGCTCCTATTTCAGATAGCGTATTGGGCTAAGCGGCATCTCAATGCGCATGAAATGGCGAGTAACATGCACTATTACACTTCTAGGATAAGGCAAACAGAGACCCGATTAGATCATTTTATATTACGGTTAATATAAGAATTCAGCGTAATTCTATCACATTTGTTCAACTTACGTCGCTCCTCTTTCAGATAGCGTACTGGGCTAGGCGGCATCTTAAAGCGCGTGGAATGGCGAGTAAAATGCACTATTAAACTTCTATGATAGGGCTATCAGAGACCCGATTAGATCATTTTATATTTTGGTTAATATAAGATTTCAGCGAAATTCTATCACATTTGTTCAATTTACGTCGCTCCTATTTCAGACAGCGTACTGGGCTAAGCGGCATCTCAAAGCGCATGAAATGGCGAGTAAAATGCACTATTAAACTTCTAGGATAAGGCAAACAGAGACCCGATTAGATCATTTTATATTGCGGTTAATATAAGAATTCAGCGAAATTCTATCACATTTGTTCAATTTACGTCGCTCCTGTTTCAGATAGCGTATTGGGGTAAGCTGCATCTCAAAGCGCAAGACATGGCGAGTAAAATGCACTATTAAACTTCTAGGGTAGGGCAAACAGAGACACGATTAGATCATTTCATATTTTGGTTAATATTAGAATTCAGCGAAATTCTATCACATTTGTTCAATTTACGTCGCTCCTATTTCAGATAGCGTATTGGGCTAAGCGGCATCTCAAAGCGCATGAAATGGCGAGTAAAATGCACTAGTATGCTTCTAGGATAAGGCAAACAGAGACCCGATTAGATCATTTTATATTACGGTTAATATAAGAATTCAGCGTAATTCTGTCACATTTGTTCAACGTACGTAGCTCCTATTTCAGATAGCGTACTGGGCTAGGCGGCATCTTAAAGCGCGTGGAATGGCGAGTAAAATGCACTATCAAACTTCTATGATAGGGCAATCAGAGACCCGATTAGATCATTTTCTATTTTGGTTAATATAAGAATTCAGCGAAATTCTATCACATTTGTTGAATTTACGTCGCTCCTATTTCAGATAGCGTATTGGGCTAAGCGGCATCTCAAAGCGCATGGATTGACGAGTGAAATGCTCTATTAAACTTCTGGGTTAGGGCGAACAGAAACCCGAATAGATCATTTTATATTACGGTTAATATAAGAATTCAGCGAAATTCTATCACATTAGTTCAATTTACGTCACTCCTATTTCAGATAGCGTATTGGGCTAAGCGGCATCTCAATGCGCATGAAATGGCGAGTAACATGCACTATTACACTTCTGGGATAAGGCAAACAGAGACCCGATTAGATCATTTTATATTACGGTTAATATAAGAATTCAGCGTAATTCTATCACATTTGTTCAACTTACGTCGCTCCTCTTTCAGATAGCGTACTGGGCTAGGCGGCATCTTAAAGCGCGTGGAATGGCGAGTAAAATGCACTATTAAACTTCTATGATAGGGCTATCAGAGACCCGATTAGATCATTTTATGTTTTGGTTAATATAAGAATTCAGCGAAATTCTATCACATTTGTTCAATTTACGTCGCTCCTATTTCAGATAGCGTATTGGGGTAAGCTGCATCTCAAAGCGCAAGACATGGCGAGTAAAATGCACTATTAAACTTCTAGGGTAGGGCAATCAGAGACCCGATTAGATCATTTTGTATTTTGGTTAATATAAGAATTCAGCGAAATTCTATTACATTTGTTTAATTTACGTCGCTCCTATTTCAGATAGCGTATTGGGCTAAGCGGCATCTCAAAGCGCCTGAAATGGCGAGTATAATGCACTATTATACTTCTAGTGTAGGGCAATCAGAGACCCGATTAGATCATTTTATATTATGCTTAATTTAAGAATTCAGCAAAATTCTATCACATTTGTTCAATTTACGTAGTTCCTATTTCAGATAGCATACTGGGCTAGGCGGTATCTTAAAGCGCGCGGAATGGCGAGTAAAATGCACTATTAAACTTCTATGATAGGGCAATCAGAGACCCGATTAGATCATTTTATATTTTGGTTAATATAAGAATTCAGCGAAATTCTATCACATTTGTTCAATTTACGTCGCTCCTATTTCAGATAGCTTATTGGGCTAAGCGGCATCTCAAAGCGCATGAAATGACGAGTGAAATGCACTATTAAACTTCTAGGGTAGGGCGAACAGAGACCAGATTAGATCATTTTACATTAAGGTTAATATAAGAATTCAGCGCAATTCTGTCACATTTGTTCAACTTACGTACCTCCTATTTCAGATAGGGTACTGGGCTAGGCGGCATCTTAAAGCGCGTAGAATGGCGAGTAAAATGCACTATTAAACTTCTATGATAGGGCAATCAGAGACCCGATTAGATCATTTTGTATTTTGATTAATATAAGAATTCAGCGAAATTCTATCACATTTGTTCAACTTACGTCGCTCCTATTTCAGATAGCGTATTGGGCTAAGCGGCATCTCAAAGCGCATGGATTGACGAGTGAAATGCTCTATTAAACTTCTGGGGTAGGGCGAACAGAAACCCGAATAGATCATTTTATGTTACGGTTAATATAAGAATTCACGGAAATTCTATCACATTTGGTCAATTTACGTCGCTCCTATTCCAGATAGCGTATTGGGCTAAGCGGCATCTCAAAGCGCATGAAATGGCGAGTAAAATGCACTATTAAACTTCTAGGATAAGGCAAACAGAGACCCGATTAGATCATTTTATATTGCGGTTAATATAAGCATTCAGCGTAATTCTGTCACATTTGTTCAACTTACGTAGCTCCTATTTCAGATAGCGTACTGGGCTAGGCGGCAACTTAAAGCGCGTGGAATGTCGAGTAAAATGCACTATCAAACTTCTATGATAGGGCAATCAGAGACCCGATTAGATCATTTTATATTTTGGATAATATAAGAATTCAGCGAAATTCTATCACATTTGTTCAATTTACGTCGCTCCTATTTCAGATAGCGTATTGGGCTAAGCGGCATCTCAAAGCGCATGAAATGGCGAGCAAAATGCACTATTAAACTTCAAGGGTAGGGCAAACAGAGACCCGATTAGATCATTTTATATTATGGTTAATTTAAGAATTCAGAAAAATTCTATCACATTTGTTCAATTTACGTCGTTCCTACTTCAGATAGCGTATTGGGCTATGCGACATCTCAAAGCGCATGAAATGACGAGTAAAATGCACTATTAAACTTCTAGGGTAGGGCAAACAGAGACCCGATTAGATCATTTTATATTACGGTTAATATAAGAATTCAGCGAAATTCTATCACATTTGTTCAATTTACGTCGTTCCTATTTCAGATAGCGTACGGGGATAGGCGGCATCTTAAAGCGCGTGGAAAGGCGAGTAAAATACCCTATTAAACATCTATGATAGGCCAATCAGAGACCCGATTAGATCATTTTATATTTTGTTTAATATAAGATTTCAGGGAAATTCTGTCGCATTTGTTCAATTTACGTCGCGCCTATTTCAGATAGCTTATTTGGCTTGGCGGCATCTCAAAGCGCATGAAATGACGAGTAAAATGCACTGTTAAACTTCTAGGGTAGGGCAAACAGAGACCCGATTAGATCATTTTATATTATGGTTAATTTAAGAATTCAGCGAAATTCTATCACATTTGTTCAATTTACGTCGCTCGTATTTCAGATAGCGTATTGGGCTAAGCGGCATCTCAAAGCGCAAGAAATGGCGAGTAAAATGCACTATTAAACTTCTAGGGTAGGGCAAACAGAGACCAGATTAGATCATTTTATATTTTGGTTAATATAAGAATTGAGCGAAATTCTGTCACATTTGTTCAATTTACGTCGTTCCTATTTCAGATAGCGTACTGGGCTAGGCGGCATCTTAAAGCGCGTGGAAAGGCGAGTAAAATGCACTATTAAACTTCTAGAATAAGGCAAACAGAGACCCGATTAGATCATTTTATATTACGGTTAATATAAGAATTCAGCGAAATTCTATCACATTTGTTCAATTTACGTCGCTCCTATTTCAGATAGCGTATTGGGAGTAGCGGCATCTCAAAGCGCATGAAATGGCGAGTAAAATGCACTATTAAACTTCAAGGGTAGGGCAAACAGAGACCCGATTAGATCATTTTATACTATGGTTAATTTAAGAATTCAGAAAAATTCTATCACATTTGTTCAATCTACGTCGTTCCTATTTCAGATAGCGTATTGGGCTATGCGGCATCTCAAAGCGCATGAAATGACGAGTAAAATGCACTATTAAACTTCTAGGGTAGGGCAAACAGAGACCCGATTAGATCATTTTATATTACGGTTAATATAAGAATTCAGCGTAATTCTATCACATTTGTTCAAATTACGTCGCTCCTATTTCAGATAGCGTACTGGGCTAGGCGGCATCTCAAAGCGCGTGGAAGGGCGAGTAAAATGCACTACTCAACTTCTATGACAGGGCAATCAGAGACCCGATTAGATCATTTTATATTTTGGTTAATATAAGAATTCAGCGAAATTCTCTCACATTTGTTCAATTTACGTCGTTCCTATTTCAGATAGCGTACTGGGCTATGCGGCATCTTCAAGCGCGTGGAAAGGCGAGTAAAATGCACTATTAAACTTCTATGATAGGGCAATCAGAGACCCGATTAGATCATTTTATATTTTGTTTAATATAAGATTTCAGGGAAATTCTGTCACATTTGTTCAATTTACGTCGCTCCTATTTCAGATAGCTTATTGGGCTTAGCGGCATCTGAAAGCGCATGAAATGGCGAGCAAAATGCACTACTCAACTTCTATGACAGGGCAATCAGAGACCCGATTAGATCATTTTATATTATGGTTAATTTAAGAATTCACCGAAATTCTATCACATTTGTTCAATTTACGTCGCTCCTATTTCAGATAGCGTATTGGGCTAAGCGGCATCTCAAAGCCCATGAAATGGCGATTAAAATGCACTATTAAACTTCTAGGGTAAGGCAAACAGATACCCGATTAGATCATTTTATATTACTGTTAATATAAGAATTCAGCGTAATTCCATCACATTTGTTCAACTTACGTCGCTCCTATTTCAGATAGCGTACTGGGCTAGGCGGCATCTTAAAGCGCGTGGAAGGGCGAGTAAAATGCACTACTAAACTTCTAGGGTAGGGCAAACAGAGACCCGATTAGATCATTTTATATTACGGTTAATATAAGAATTCAGCGAAATTCTATCACATTTGTTCAATTTACGTCGCTCCTATTTCAGACAGCGTATTGGGCTAAGCGGAATCTCAAAGCGCATGGAATGTCGAACAAAATGCACTATTAAACTTCTAGGCTAGGGCGAACAGAGAGCTGATTAAATCATTTTACATTATGGTTAATAAAAGATTTCAGCGAAATTCTATCACATTTGTACAATTTACGTCGCTCCTATTTCAGATAGCGTATTGAGCTAAGCGGCATCTCAAAGCGCATGAAATGGCGAGTAAAATCCACTATTGAACTTCTATGATAGGTCAATCAGAGGCCTGATTAGATCATTTTATATTTTGGTTAATATAAGAATTCAGCGAAATTCTATCACATTTGTTCAACTTACGTCGATCCTATTTCAGATAGCGCACTCGGCTAGGCGGTATCTTAAAGCGCGTGGAATGGCGAGTAAAATGCACTACTAAACTACTATAATAGAGCAATCAGAGACCCGATTAGGTCATTTTATATGTTGGTTAATATAAGAATTCAGCGAAATTCTATCACATTTGTTCAATTTACGTCGCTCCTATTAAAGATAGCGTACTGGGCTATGCGGCATCTCAAAGCGCATGAAATGACGAGTAAAATGCACTATTAAACTTCTAGGGTAGGGCAAACAGAGACCCGATTAGATCATTTTATATTACGGTTAATATAAGAATTCAGCGTAATTCTATCACATTTGTTCAACTTACGTCGCTCCTATTTCAGATATCGTATTGGGCGAAGCGGCATCTCAATGCGCATGAAATGGCGAGTAAAATGCACTATTAAACTTCTAGGATAAGGCAAACAGAGACCCGATTAGATCATTTTATATTACGGTTAATATAAGAATTCAGCGTAATTCTATCACATTTGTTCAACTTACGTCGCTCCTATTTCCGATAGCGTACTGGGCTAGGCGGCATCGTAAAGCGCGTGGAATGGCGAGTAAAATGCACTACTAAACTTCTATGATAGGGCAATCAGAGACCCGATTACATCATTTTATATTTTGTATAATATCAGATTTCAGGGAATTTGTATCACATTTGTTCAATTTACGTCGCTCCTAATTCAGATAGCGTATTCGGCTAAGCGGGATCGCAAAGCGCATGAAATGGCGAATGAAATGCACTCTTAAACTTCTAGGCTAGGGCGAACGGAGACCCGATTAGATCATTTTACATTATGGTTAATAAAAGAATTCAGCGAAATTCTATCACATTTGTTCAAGTTACGTCGCTCCTATTTCAGATAGCGTATTGGGCTAAGCGGCATCTCAAAGCGCATGAAATGGCGAGTAAAATGCACTATCAGATTTCTACGGTAGGGCGAACAGAGACCCAATTAAATCATTTTATATTACGGTTAATTTATGAATTCTGCAAAATTCTATCACATTTGTTCAATTTACGTCGCTCCTATTTCAGATAGCGTACTGGGTTCGGCCGCATCTTAAAGCGCGTGGAATGGCGAGTAAAATGCACTATTAAACTTCTACGATAAGGCAAACAGAGACCCGATTAGATCATTTTATATTACGGTTAATATAAAAATTCAGCGTAATTCTATCACATTTGTTCAATTTACGACGCCCCTATTTCAAATAGCGTATTGTGCGAAGCGGCATCTCAAGGCGCATGAAATGGCGAGTGAAATGCACTATTGGACTTCTATGGTAGGGCGAACAGAGACCCGGTTAGGTCATTTTACATTAAGGTTAATATAAGAATTCAGGGAAATTCTATCACATTTGTTCAATTTACGTCGCTCCTATTTCAGATAGCGTATTGGGCTAAGCGGCATCTCAAAGCGCATGAAATGGCGAATAAAATGCACTACTAAACTTCTATGATAGGGCAATCAGAGACCCGATTAGATCATTTTATATTTTGTTTAATATAAGATTTCAGGGAAATTCTATCACATTAGTTCAATCTACGTCGCTCCTATTTCAGATAGCCTATTGGGCTTAGCGGCATCTCAAAGCGCATGAAATGACGAGTGAAATGCACTATTAAACTTCTAGGGTAGGGCAAACAGAGACCCGATTAGATCATTTTATATTATGGTTAATTTAAGAATTCAGCAAAATTCTATCACATTTGCTCAATTTACGTCGCTCCTATTTCAGATAGCGTACTGGGCTACGCGGCATCTTAAAGCGCGTGGAATGGCGTGTAAAATGCACTATTAAAATTCTATGATAGGGCAATCAGAGACCCGATTAGATCATTTTATATTATGGTTAATTAAAGAATTCAGCAAAATTCTATCACATTTGTTCAATTTACGTCGCTCCTATTTCAGATAGCGTACTGGGCTAGGCGGCATCTTAAAGCGGGTTGAATGGCGAGTAGAATGCACTATTAAAATTCTATGATAGGGCAATCAGAGACCCGATTAGATCATTTTATATTTTGGTTAATATAAGAATTCAGCGAAATTCTATCACATTTGTTCAATTTACGTCGCTCCTATTACAGATAGCTTATTGGGCTCAGCGGCATCTCAAAGCGCATGAAATGACGAGTGAAATGCACTATTAAACTTCTAGGCTAGGGCGAACAGAGACCCGAGCAGATCATTTTACATTATGGTTAATAAAAGAATTCAGCGAAATTCTATCACATTTGTTCAACTTACGTCGCTCCTATTTCAGATAGCGTATTGGGCTAAGCGGCATCTCAAAGCGCATGACATGGCGAGTGAAATGCACCATTAGACTTCTATGGTAGGGCGAACAGAGACCCGATTAGATCATTTTATATTTTGGTTAATATAAGAATTCAGTGAAATTCTATCACATTTGTTCAATTTAAGTCGCTCCTATTTCAAATAGCGTACTGGGCTCAGCGGCATCTCAAAGTGCATGAAATGGCGAGCAAAATGCACTATTAAACTTCTAGGGTAGGGCAAACAGAGACCCGATTAGATCATTTTATGTTATGGTTAATTTAAGAATTCAGCGAAATTCTATCACATTTGTTCAACTTACGTCGCTCCTATTTCAAATAGCGTATTGGGCTAAGCGGCATCTCAAAGCGCATGAAATGGCGAGCAAAATGCACTATTAAACTTCTAGGGTAGGGCAAACAGAGACCCGATTAGATCATTTTGTACTATGGTTAATTTAAGAATTCAGCAAAATTCTATCACATTTGTTCAATTTACGTCGCTCCTATTTCAGATAGCGTATTGGGCAAAGCGGCATCTCAAAGCGTATGAAATGGCGAATAAAATGCACTGTTAAAGTTCTAGGCTCGGGCGAACAGAGATCCGATTAGATCATTTTACATTATGGTTAATAAAAGAATTCAGCGAAATTCTATCACATTTGTTCAACTTATATCGCTCCAATTTCAGATAGCGTATTTGGCTAAGCGGCATCTCAAAGCGCATGAAATGACGAGTAAAATGCACTATTAAAGTTCTAGGGTAGGGCCATCAGAGACCGGATTAGATCATTTTATATTATGGTTAATTTAAGAATTGAGCGAAATTCTATCACATTCGTTCAATTTACGTCGCTCCTATTTCTGATAGCGTATTGGGCAAAGCGGCATCTCAAAGCGCATGAAATGACGAGTAAAATGCACTATTAAACTTCTAGGGTAGGGCAAGCAGAGACCCGATTAGATCATTTTATATTATGGTTAATTTAAGAATTCAGCAAAATTCTATCACATTCGTTCAATTTAGGTCGCTCCTATTTCAGATAGCGTATTGGGTTAAGCGGCATCTCAAAGCGCATGAAGTGGCGAGTGAAATGCACTATTAGACTTCTGTGGTAGGGCGAACACAGACCCGATTAGATCATTTTACATTAAGGTTAATATAAGAATTCACGGAAATTCTATCACATTTGTTCAATTTACGTCGCTCCTATTTCAGATAGCGTATTGGGCTAAGCGGCATTTCAAAGTGCATGAAATGGCGAGTAAAATGCACTATTAAACTTCTAGGATAAGGCAAACAGAGACCCGATTAGATCATTTTATATTACGGTTAATATAAGAATTCAGCGTAATTCTATCACATTTGTTCATCTTACGTCGCTCCTATTTCAGATAGCGTTCTGGGATAGGCGGCATCTTAAAGCGCGTGGAAGGGCGAGTAAAATGCACTACTAAACTTCTATGATACAGTAATCAGAGACCCGATTACATCATTTTATATTTTGTTTAATATAAGATTTCAGGGAAATTCTATCACATTTGTTCAATTTACGTCGCTCCTATTTCAGATAGCGTATTGGGCTAAGCGGCATCTCAAAGCGCATGAAATGGCGAATAAAATGCACTATTAAACTTCTAGGCTAGGGCGAACAGAGACCCGATTAGATCATTTTATATTACGGTTAATATAAGAATTCAGCGTAATTCTATCACATTTGTTCAACTTACGTCGCTCCTATTTCAGATATCGTATTGGGCGAAGCGGCATCTCAATGCGCATGAAATGGCGAGTAAAATGCACTATTAAACTTCTAGGATAAGGCAAACAGAGACCCGATTAGATCATTTTATATTACGGTTAATATAAGAATTCAGCGTAATACTATCACATTTGTTCAACTTACGTCGCTCCTATTTCCGATAGCGTACTGGGCTAGGCGGCATCGTAAAGCGCGTGGAATGGCGAGTAAAATGCACTACTAAACTTCTATGATAGGGCAATCAGAGACCCGATTACATCATTTTATATTTTGTATAATATCAGATTTCAGGGAATTTGTATCACATTTGTTCAATTTACGTCGCTCCTAATTCAGATAGCGTATTCGGCTAAGCGGGATCGCAAAGCGCATGAAATGGCGAATGAAATGCACTCTTAAACTTCTAGGCTAGGGCGAACAGAGACCCGATCAGATCATTTTACATTATGGTTAATAAAAGAATTCAGCGAAATTCTATCACATTTGTTCAAGTTACGTCGCTCCTATTTCAGATAGCGTATTGGGCTAGGCGGCATCTCAAAGCGCATGAAATGGCGAGTAAAATGCACTATCAGATTTCTACGGTAGGGCGAACAGAGACCCAATTAAATCATTTTATATTACGGTTAATTTATGAATTCTGCAAAATTCTATCACATTTGTTCAATTTACGTCGCTCCTATTTCAGATAGCGTACTGGGTTCGGCCGCATCTTAAAGCGCGTGGAATGGCGAGTAAAATGCACTATTAAACTTCTATGATAAGGCAAACAGAGACCCGATTAGATCATTTTATATTACGGTTAATATAAAAATTCAGCGTAATTCTATCACATTTGTTCAATTTACGACGCCCCTATTTCAAATAGCGTATTGTGCGAAGCGGCATCTCAAGGCGCATGAAATGGCGAGTGAAATGCACTATTGGACTTCTATGGTAGGGCGAACAGAGACCCGGTTAGGTCATTTTACATTAAGGTTAATATAAGAATTCAGGGAAATTCTATCACATTTGTTCAATTTACGTCGCTCCTATTTCAGATAGCGTATTGGGCTAAGCGGCATCTCAAAGCGCATGAAATGGCGAATAAAATGCACTACTAAACTTCTATGATAGGGCAATCAGAGACCCGATTAGATCATTTTATATTTTGTTTAATATAAGATTTCAGGGAAATTGTATCACATTAGTTCAATTTACGTCGCTCCTATTTCAGATAGCCTATTGGGCTTAGCGGCATCTCAAAGCGCATGAAATGACGAGTGAAATGCACTATTAAACTTCTAGGGTAGGGCAAACAGAGACCCGATTAGATCATTTTATATTATGGTTAATTTAAGAATTCAGCAAAATTCTATCACATTTGCTCAATTTACGTCGCTCCTATTTCAGATAGCGTACTGGGCTACGCGGCATCTTAAAGCGCGTGGAATGGCGAGTAAAATGCACTATTAAAATTCTATGATAGGGCAATCAGAGACCCGATTAGATCATTTTATATTATGGTTAATTAAAGAATTCAGCAAAATTCTATCACATTTGTTCAATTTACGTCGCTCCTATTTCAGATAGCGTACTGGGCTAGGCGGCATCTTAAAGCGGGTTGAATGGCGAGTAGAATGCACTATTAAAATTCTATGATAGGGCAATCAGAGACCCGATTAGATCATTTTATATTTTGGTTAATATAAGAATTCAGCGAAATTCTATCACATTTGTTCAATTTACGTCGCTCCTATTACAGATAGCTTATTGGGCTCAGCGGCATCTCAAAGCGCATGAAATGACGAGTGAAATGCACTATTAAACTTCTAGGCTAGGGCGAACAGAGACCCGAGCAGATCATTTTACATTATGGTTAATAAAAGAATTCAGCGAAATTCTATCACATTTGTTCAACTTACGTCGCTCCTATTTCAGATAGCGTATTGGGCTAAGCGGCATCTCAAAGCGCATGACATGGCGAGTGAAATGCACCATTAGACTTCTATGGTAGGGCGAACAGAGACCCGATTAGATCATTTTATATTTTGGTTAATATAAGAATTCAGTGAAATTCTATCACATTTGTTCAATTTAAGTCGCTCCTATTTCAAATAGCGTACTGGGCTCAGCGGCATCTCAAAGCGCATGAAATGGCGAGCAAAATGCACTATTAAACTTCTAGGGTAGGGCAAACAGAGACCCGATTAGATCATTTTATGTTATGGTTAATTTAAGAATTCAGCGAAATTCTATCACATTTGTTCAACTTACGTCGCTCCTATTTCAAATAGCGTATTGGGCTAAGCGGCATCTCAAAGCGCATGAAATGGCGAGCAAAATGCACTATTAAACTTCTAGGGTAGGGCAAACAGAGACCCGATTAGATCATTTTGTACTATGGTTAATTTAAGAATTCAGCAAAATTCTATCACATTTGTTCAATTTACGTCGCTCCTATTTCAGATAGCGTATTGGGCAAAGCGGCATCTCAAAGCGTATGAAATGGCGAATAAAATGCACTGTTAAAGTTCTAGGCTCGGGCGAACAGAGATCCGATTAGATCATTTTACATTATGGTTAATAAAAGAATTCAGCGAAATTCTATCACATTTGTTCAACTTATATCGCTCCAATTTCAGATAGCGTATTAGGCTAAGCGGCATCTCAAAGCGCATGAAATGACGAGTAAAATGCACTATTAAAGTTCTAGGGTAGGGCCATCAGAGACCGGATTAGATCATTTTATATTATGGTTAATTTAAGAATTGAGCGAAATTCTATCACATTCGTTCAATTTACGTCGCTCCTATTTCTGATAGCGTATTGGGCAAAGCGGCATCTCAAAGCGCATGAAATGACGAGTAAAATGCACTATTAAACTTCTAGGGTAGGGCAAGCAGAGACCCGATTAGATCATTTTATATTATGGTTAATTTAAGAATTCAGCAAAATTCTATCACATTCGTTCAATTTAGGTCGCTCCTATTTCAGATAGCGTATTGGGTTAAGCGGCATCTCAAAGCGCATGAAGTGGCGAGTGAAATGCACTATTAGACTTCTGTGGTAGGGCGAACACAGACCCGATTAGATCATTTTACATTAAGGTTAATATAAGAATTCACGGAAATTCTATCACATTTGTTCAATTTACGTCGCTCCTATTTCAGATAGCGTATTGGGCTAAGCGGCATTTCAAAGTGCATGAAATGGCGAGTAAAATGCACTATTAAACTTCTAGGATAAGGCAAACAGAGACCCGATTAGATCATTTTATATTACGGTTAATATAAGAATTCAGCGTAATTCTATCACATTTGTTCATCTTACGTCGCTCCTATTTCAGATAGCGTTCTGGGATAGGCGGCATCTTAAAGCGCGTGGAAGGGCGAGTAAAATGCACTACTAAACTTCTATGATACAGTAATCAGAGACCCGATTACATCATTTTATATTTTGTTTAATATAAGATTTCAGGGAAATTCTATCACATTTGTTCAATTTACGTCGCTCCTATTTCAGATAGCGTATTGGGCTAAGCGGCATCTCAAAGCGCATGAAATGGCGAATAAAATGCACTATTAAACTTCTAGGCTAGGGCGAACAGAGACCCGATTAGATCATTTTACATTATGGTTAATAAAAGAATTCAGCAAAATTCTATCACAATTGTTCAATTTACGTCGCTCCTATTTCAGATAGCGTACTGTGCTAGGCGCCATCTTAAAGCGCGTGGAATGGCGAGTAAAATGCACTGCTCAACTTTTATGATAGGGCAATCAGAGACCCGATTAGCTCATTTTATATTTTGTTTAATATAAGATTTCAGGGAAATTCTATCACATTTGTTCAATTTACGTCGCTCCTATTTCAGATAGCTTATTGGGCTAAGCGGCATGTCAAAGCGCATGAAATGACGAGTGAAATGCACTGTTAAACTTCTATGATAGGGCAATCAGAGACCCGATTAGATCATTTTATATTTTGTTTAATATAAGATTTCAGGGAAATTCTATCATATTTGTTCAATTTACGTCGCTCCTATTTCAGATAGCTTATTGGGCTAAGCGGCATCTGAAGGCGCATGAAATGGCGAGTAAAATGCACTATTAAACTTCTATGATAGGGCAATCAGAGACCCGATTAGATCATTTTATATTATGGTTAATTTAAGAATTCAGCAAAATTCTATCACATTTGTACAATTTACGTCGCTTCTATTACAGATAGCTTATTGGGCTTATCGGCATCTCAAAGCGCATGAAATGACGAGTGAAATGCACTATTAAACTTCTAGGGTAGGGCAAACAGAGACCCGATTAGGTCATTTTATATTATGGTTAATTTAAGAATTCAGCAAAATTCTATCACATTTGTTCAATTTACGTCGTTCCTATTTCAGATAGCGTCCTGGGCTAAGCGGCATCTAAAAGCGCATGAAATGGCGAGTATAATGCACTATTATACTTCTAGGCTAGGGCGAACAGAGACACGATTAGATCATTTTATATTATGGTTAATTTAAGAATTCAGCAAAATTCTATCACATTTGTCCAATTTACGTCGCTCCTATTTCAGATAGCGTATTGCGCTAAGCGGCATTTCAATGCGCATGAAGGGGCGAGTAAAATGCACTATTAAACTTCTAGGATAAGGCAAACAGAGACCCGATTGGATCATTTTATATTACGGTTAATATAAGAATTCAGCGTAATTCTATCACATTCGTTCATCTTACGTCGCTCCTATTTCAGATAGCGTACTGGGCTAGGCGGCATCTTAAAGCGCGTGGAAGGGCGAGTAAAATGCACTACTATACTTCTATGATACAGTGATCAGAGACCCGATTACATCATTTTATATATTGGTTAATATAAGAATTCAACGAAATTCTATCACATTTGTAAAATTTACGTCGCTCCTATTACAGATAGCTTATTGGGCTTAGCGGCATCTCAAAGCGCATGAAATGTTGAGTAAAATGCACTACTAAACTTCTAGGATAAGGCAAACAGAGACCCGATTAGATCATTTTATATTACGGTTAATATAAGAATTCAGCGTAATTCTATCACATTTGTTCAATTTACGTCGCCCCTATTTCAAATAGCGTATTGTGCTAAGCGGCATCTCAAAGCGCATGAAATGGCGAGTGAAATGCACTATTAGACTTCTATGGTAGGGCGAACAGAGACCCGATTAGATCATTTTACATTAAGGTTAATATAAGAATTCAGGGAAATTCTATCACATTTGTTCAATTTACGTCGCTCCTATTCCAGATAGCGTATTGGGCTATGCGGCATCTCAAAGCACATGAAATGGCGAGTAAAATGCACTATTAAACTTCTAGGGTAGGTCAAACAGAGACCCGATTAGATCATTTTATATTATGGTTAATTTAAGAATTCAGTGAAATTCTATCGCATTTGTTCAATTTACGTCGCTCCTATTTCAGACAGCTTATTGGGCTAAGCGGCATCTCAAAGCGCATGAAATAACGAGTGAAATGCACTATTAAACTTCTAGGATAGGGCGAACGGAGACCCGATTAGATCATTTTACATTAATGTTAATATAAGAATTCAGGGAAATTCTATCACATTTGTTCAATTTACGTCGCTCCTATTTCAGATAGCGTATTGGGCTAAGCGGCATCTCAAAGCGCATGAAATGGCGAGTGAAATGCACTATTAAACTTCTATGATAGGGCAAACAGAGACCCGATTATATCATTTTATATTATGGTTAATTTAAGAATTCAGTGAAATTCTAACACACTTGTTCAATTTACGTCGCTCCTATTTCAGATAGCGTATTGGGCTAAGCGGCATTTCAAAGCGCATGAAATGGCGAGTAAAATGCACTATTAAAGTTCTAGGGTAGGGCAAACAGAGACCCGATTAGATCATTTTATATTATGGTTAATTTAAGAATTGTGCGAAATTCTATCACATTTGTTCAACTTACGTCGCTCCTAATTTAGATAGCGTACTGGGCTAGGCGGTTTCTTAAAGCGCGTGGAATGGCGAGTAAAATGCACTGCTAAACTTCTATGATAGGGCAATCAGAGACCCGATTAGATCATTTTATATTTTGTTTAATATAAGATTTCAGGGAAATTCTATCACATTTGTTTAATTTACGTCGCTCCTATTTCAGATAGCGTATTGGGCGAAGCGGCATCTCAAAGCGCATGGAATGGCGACTAAAATGCACTATTAAACTTCTAGGGTAGGGCAAGCAGAGACCCGATTAGATCATTTTATATTATGGTTAATTTAAGAATTCAGCAAAATTCTATCACATTCGTTCAATTTAGATTGCTCCTATTTCAGATAGCGTACTGGGCTAGGCGGCATCTTAAAGCGCGTGGAATGCCGAGTAAAATCCACTATTAAACTCCCAGGCTAGGGCGAACAGAGACCAGATTAGATCATTTTACATTCTGGTTAATAAAATAATTCAGCGAAATTCTATCAGATTTGTTCAACTTTCGTCGCTCATATTTCAGATTGCGTATTGGGCTAAGCGGCATCTCAAAGCGCATGAAATGGCGAGTAAAATGCACTATTAAACTTCTAGGGTAGGGCAATCAGTGACCCGATTAGATCATTTTATATTATAGTTAATTTAAGAATTCAGCGAAATTCTATCACATTTGTTCAATTTACGTCGCTCCTATTTCAGATAGCGTATTGGGCTAAGCGGCATCTCAAAGCGCATGAAATGGCGAGTAAAATGCAATACTAAACTTCTAGGATAAGGCAAACAGAGACCCGATTAGATCATTTTATATTACGGTTAATATAAGAATTCAGCGTAATTCTATCACATTTGTTCAATTTACGTCGCTCCTATTTCAGATAGCGTATTGGGCTAAGCGGCATCTCAAAGCGCATGAAATGGCGAGCAAAATGCACTATTAAACTTCTAGGGTAGGGCAAACAGAGACCCGATTAGATCATTTTATACTATGGTTAATTTAAGAATTCAGCAAAATTCTATCACATTTGTTCAATTTACGTCGCTCCTATTTCAAATAGCGGACTGGGCTATGCGGCATCTTAAAGCGCTCGGAATGGCGAGTAAAATGCACTATTAAACTTCTATGCTAGGGCAATCAGAGACCCGAATAGATCATTTTATATTTTGGTTAATATAAGAATTCAGCGAAATTCTATCACATTTGTTCAACTTATATCGCTCCTATTTCAGATAGCGTATTAGGCTAAGCGGCAACTTAAAGCGCATGAAATGGCGAGTAAAATGCACTATTAAAGTTCTAGGGTAGGGCAAACAGAGACCCGATTAGATCATTTTATATTATGGTTAATTTAAGAATTGTGCGAAATTCTATCACATTTGTTCAACTTACGTCGCTCCTAATTTAGATAGCGTACTGGGCTAGGCGGTTTCTTAAAGCGCGTGGAATGGCGAGTAAAATGCACTGCTAAACTTCTATGATAGGGCAATCAGAGACCCGATTAGATCATTTTATATTTTGTTTAATACAAGATTTCAGGGAAATTCTATCACATTTGTTTAATTTACGTCGCTCCTATTTCAGATAGCGTATTGGGCGAAGCGGCATCTCAAAGCGCATGAAATGGCGACTAAAATGCACTATTAAACTTCTAGAGTAGGGCAAGCAGAGACCCGATTAGATCATTTTATATTATGGTTAATTTAAGAATTCAGCAAAATTCTATCACATTCGTTCAATTTAGATTGCTCCTATTTCAGATAGCGTACTGGGCTAGGCGGCATCTTAAAGCGCGTGGAATGCCGAGTAAAATCCACTATTAAACTTCCAGGCTAGGGCGAACAGAGACCAGATTAGATCATTTTACATTCTGGTTAATAAAATAATTCAGCGAAATTCTATCACATTTGTTCAACTTTCGTCGCTCATATTTCAGATTGCGTATTGGGCTAAGCGGCATCTCAAAGCGCATGAAATGGCGAGTAAAATGCACTATTAAACTTCTAGGGTAGGGCAATCAGTGACCCGATTAGATCATTTTATATTATAGTTAATTTAAGAATTCAGCAAAATTCTATCACATTTGTTCAATTTACGTCGCTCCTATTTCAGATAGCGTATTGGGCTAAGCGGCATCTCAAAGCGCATGAAATGGCGAGTAAAATGCAATACTAAACTTCTAGGATAAGGCAAACAGAGAACCGATTAGATCATTTTATATTACGGTTAATAAAATAATTCAGCGAAATTCTATCACCTTTGTTCAACTTTCGTCGCTCCTATTTCAGATAGCGTATTGGGCTAGACGGCAGCATAAAGCGCGTGGAAGGGCGAGTAAAATGCACTACTAAACTTCTATGATAGGGCAATCAGAGACCCGATTAGATCATTTTATATTTTGTTTAATATAAGATTTCAAGGAAATTCTATCACATTTGTTCAATTTACGTCGCTCCTATTTCAGATAGCGTATTGGCTAAGGGGCATCTCAAAGCGCATGAAATGGCGAGTAAAATGCACTATTAAACTTCTAGGGTAGGGCAAACAGAGACCCGATTAGATCATTTTATATTATGGTTAATATAAGAATGCAGCGTAATTCTATCACATTTGTACAATTTACGTAGCTGATATTTCAGATAGCGTATTGGGCTGAGCCGCATCTCAAAGCGCATGAAATGGTGAGTAAAATGCACTATTAAACATCTAGGGTAGGGCAAACAGAGACCCGATTAGATCATTTTATATTATGGTTAATTTAAGAATTCAGCAAAATTCTATCACATTTGTTCAATTTACGTCGCTCCTATTTCGGATAGCCTACTGGGCTAGGCGGCATCCTAAAGCGCGTGGAGTGGCGAGTAAAATGCACTATTAATCTTCTATGATAGGGCAATCAGAGACCCGATTAGATCATTTTATATTTTGGTTAATATAAGAATTCAGCGAAATTCTATCACATTTGTTCAATTTACGTCGCGCCTATTTCAGATAGCGTATTGGGCTAAGCGGCATCTCAAAGCGCATGAAATGGCGAGTAAAATGCAATACTAAACTTCTAGGATAAGGCAAACAGAGACCCGATTAGTTCATTTTATATTTTGGTTAATATAAGAATTCAGCGAAATTGTATCACATTTGTTCAATTTACGTCGCTCCTATTTCAGATAGCGTATTGAGCTAAGCGGCATCTCAAAGCGCATGAAATGGCGAGTGAAATTGACTATTAGACTTCTATGGTAGGGCGAACAGAGACCCGATTAGATCAATTTACATTAATGTTAATATAAGAATTCAGGGAAATTCTATCACATTTGATCAATTTACGTCGCTCCTATTCCAGATAGCGTATTGGGCTATGCGGCATCTCAAAGCACATGAAATGGCGAGTAAAATGCACTATTAAACTTCTAGGGTAGGTCAAACAGAGACCCGATTAGATCATTTTATATTATGGTTAATTTAAGAATTCAGTGAAATTCTATCACACTTGTTCAATTCACGTCGCTCCTATTTCAGATAGCGTATTGGGCTAAGCGGCATTTCAAAGCGCATGAAATGGCGAGTAAAATGCCCTATTAAACTTCTAGGATCAGGCAAACAGAGACCCGATTAGATCATTTTATATTACGGTAAATATAAGAATGCGGCGTAATTCTATCACATTTGTTCAATTTACGTCGCTGCTATTCCAGATAGCTTATTATCCTTAGCGGCATCTCAAAGCGCATGAAATGACGAGTGAAATGCCCTATTAAACTTCTAGGGTAGGGCAAACAGAGACCCCATTAGATCATTTTATATTATGGTTAATTTAAGAATTCAGTAAAATTCTATCACACTTGTTCAATTTACGTCGCTCCTATTTCAGATAGCGTACTGGGCTAGGCGGCATCTTAAAGCGCGTGGAATGGCGAGTAAAATGCACTACTAAACTTCTATGATAGGGCAATCAGAGACCCGATTAGATCATTTTATATTTTGTATAATATCAGATTTCAGGGAATTTGTATCACATTTGTTCAATTTACGTCGCTCCTAATTCAGATAGCGTATTCGGCTAAGCGGCATCTCAAAGCGCATGAAATGGCGAGTGAAATGCACTATAAGACTTCTATGGTAGGGCGAACAGAGACCCGATTAGATCATTTTACATTGAGGTTAATATAAGAATTGACGGAAATTCTATCACATTTGTACAATTTACGTCGCTCCTATTTGAGATAGCGTATTGGGCTAAGCGGCATCTCAAAGCGCATGAAATGGCGAGTGAAATGCGCTATTAGACTTCTGTGGTAGGGCGAACAGAGACCCGATTAGATCATTTTACATTAAGGTTAATATAAGAATTCAGGGAAATTCTATCACATTTGTTCAATTTACGTCGCTCCTATTCCAGATAGCGTATTGGGCTATGCGGCAGCTTAAAGCACATGAAATGGCGAGTAAAATGCACGATTAAACTTCTATGATAGGGCAATCAGAGACCCGATTAGATCATTTTATATTCTGTTTAATATAAGATTTCAGGGATATTGTATCACATTTGTTCAATTTACGTCGCTCCTAATTCAGATAGCGTTTTCGGCTAAGCGGCATCGCAAAGCGCATGAAATGGCGAATGAAATGCACTCTTAAACTTCTAGGCTAGGGCGAACGGAGACCCGATCAGATCATTTTACATTATGGTTAATAAAAGAATTCAGCGAAATTCTATCACATTTGTTCAAGTTACGTCGCTCCTATTTCAGATAGCGTATTGGGCTAGGCGGCATCTCAAAGCGCATGAAATGGCGAGTAAAATGCACTATCAGATTTCTACGGTAGGGCGATCAGAGACCCAATTAAATCATTTTATATTACGGTTAATTTATGAATTCTGCAAAATTCTATCACATTTGTTCAATTTACGTCGCTCCTATTTCAGATAGCGTACTGTGCTAGGCGGCATCTTAAAGCTCGTGGAATGGCTAGTAAAATGCACTACTAAACTTCTATGATAGGGCAATCAGAGACCCGATTAGATCATTTTATATTTTGTTTAATATAAGATTTCAGGGATATTGTATCACATTAGTTCAATTTACGTCGCTCCTATTTCAGATAGCCTATTGGGCTTAGCGGCATCTCAAAGCGCATGAAATGACGAGTGAAATGCACTATTAAACTTCTAGGGTAGGGCAAACAGAGACCCGATTAGATCATTTTATATTATGGTTAATTTAAGAATTCAGCAAAATTCTATCACATTTGCTCAATTTACGTCGCTCCTATTTCAGATAGCGTACTGGGCTACGCGGCATCTTAAAGCGCGTGGAATGGCGTGTAAAATGCACTATTAAAATTCTATGATAGGGCAATCAGAGACCCGATTAGATCATTTTATATTATGGTTAATTAAAGAATTCAGCAAAATTCTATCACATTTGTTCAATTTACGTCGCTCCTATTTCAGATAGCGTACTGGGCTAGGCGGCATCTTAAAGCGGGTTGAATGGCGAGTAGAATGCACTATTAAAATTCTATGATAGGGCAATCAGAGACCCGATTAGATCATTTTATATTTTGGTTAATATAAGAATTCAGCGAAATTCTATCACATTTGTTCAATTTACGTCGCTCCTATTACAGATAGCTTATTGGGCTCAGCGGCATCTCAAAGCGCATGAAATGACGAGTGAAATGCACTATTAAACTTCTAGGCTAGGGCGAACAGAGACCCGAGCAGATCATTTTACATTATGGTTAATAAAAGAATTCAGCGAAATTCTATCACATTTGTTCAACTTACGTCGCTCCTATTTCAGATAGCGTATTGGGCTAAGCGGCATCTCGAAGCGCATGACATGGCGAGTGAAATGCACCATTAGACTTCTATGGTAGGGCGAACAGAGACCCGATTAGATCATTTTATATTTTGGTTAATATAAGAATTCAGTGAAATTCTATCACATTTGTTCAATTTAAGTCGCTCCTATTTCAAATAGCGTACTGGGCTCAGCGGCATCTCAAAGCGCATGAAATGGCGAGCAAAATGCACTATTAAACTTCTAGGGTAGGGCAAACAGAGACCCGATTAGATCATTTTATGTTATGGTTAATTTAAGAATTCAGCGAAATTCTATCACATTTGTTCAACTTACGTCGCTCCTATTTCAAATAGCGTATTGGGCTAAGCGGCATCTCAAAGCGCATGAAATGGCGAGCAAAATGCACTATTAAACTTCTAGGGTAGGGCAAACAGAGACCCGATTAGATCATTTTGTACTATGGTTAATTTAAGAATTCAGCAAAATTCTATCACATTTGTTCAATTTACGTCGCTCCTATTTCAGATAGCGTATTGGGCAAAGCGGCATCTCAAAGCGTATGAAATGGCGAATAAAATGCACTGTTAAAGTTCTAGGCTCGGGCGAACAGAGATCCGATTAGATCATTTTACATTATGGTTAATAAAAGAATTCAGCGAAATTCTATCACATTTGTTCAACTTATATCGCTCCAATTTCAGATAGCGTATTAGGCTAAGCGGCATCTCAAAGCGCATGAAATGACGTGTAAAATGCACTATTAAAGTTCTAGGGTAGGGCAAACAGAGACCCGATTAGATCATTTTATATTATGGTTAATTTAAGAATTGAGCGAAATTCTATCACATTTGTTCCACTTACGTCGCTCCTAATTTAGATGGCGTAGTGGGCTAGGCGGCATCTTAAAGCGCGTGGAATGGCGAGTAAAATGCACTGCTAGACTTCTATGATAGGGCAATCAGAGACCCGATTAGATCATTTTATATTTTGTTTAATATAATATTTCAGGGAAATTCTATCACATTTGTTTAATTTACGTCGCTCCTATTTCAGATAGCGTATTGGGCGAAGCGGCATCTCAAAGCGCATGAAATGGCGACTAAAATGCACTATTAAACTTCTAGGGTACGGCAAGCAGAGACCCAATTATATCATTTTATATTATGGTTAATTTAAGCATTCAGCAAAATTCTATCACATTCGTTCAATTTAGGTCGCTCCTATTTCAGATAGCGTACTGGGATAGGCGGCATCTTAAAGCGCGTGGAATGCCAAGTAAAATCCACTATTAAACTTCTAGGCTAGGGCGAACAGAGACCAGATTAGATCATTTTACATTCTGGATAATAAAATAATTCAGCGAAATTCTATCACATTTGTTCAATTTACGTCGCTCCTATTTCAGATAGCTTATTGGGCTAAGCGGCATCTCAAAGCGCATGAAATGACGAGTGAAATGCACTATTAAACTTCTAGGATAAGGCGAACGGAGACCCGATTAGATCATTTTACATTAATGTTAATATAAGAATTCAGGGAAATTCTATCACATTTGTTCAATTTATGTCGCTCCTATTTCCGATAGCGTACTGGGCTAGGCGGCATCGTAAAGCGCGTGGAATGGCGAGTAAAATGCACTACTAAACTTCTATGATAGGGCAATCAGAGACCCGATTACATCATTTTATATTTTGTATAATATCAGATTTCAGGGAATTTGTATCACATTTGTTCAATTTACGTCGCTCCTAATTCAGATAGCGTTTTCGGCTAAGCGGCATCGCAAAGCGCATGAAATGGCGAATGAAATGCACTCTTAAACTTCTAGGCTAGGGCGAACGGAGACCCGATCAGATCATTTTACATTATGGTTAATAAAAGAATTCAGCGAAATTCTATCACATTTGTTCAAGTTACGTCGCTCCTATTTCAGATAGCGTATTGGGCTAGGCGGCATCTCAAAGCGCATGAAATGGCGAGTAAAATGCACTATCAGATTTCTACGGTAGGGCGAACAGAGACCCAATTAAATCATTTTATATTACGGTTAATTTATGAATTCTGCAAAATTCTATCACATTTGTTCAATTTACGTCGCTCCTATTTCAGATAGCGTACTGTGCTAGGCGGCATCTTAAAGCTCGTGGAATGGCTAGTAAAATGCACTACTAAACTTCTATGATAGGGCAATCAGAGACCCGATTAGATCATTTTATATTTTGTTTAATATAAGATTTCAGGGATATTGTATCACATTAGTTCAATTTACGTCGCTCCTATTTCAGATAGCCTATTGGGCTTAGCGGCATCTCAAAGCGCATGAAATGACGAGTGAAATGCACTATTAAACTTCTAGGGTAGGGCAAACAGAGACCCGATTAGATCATTTTATATTATGGTTAATTTAAGAATTCAGCAAAATTCTATCACATTTGCTCAATTTACGTCGCTCCTATTTCAGATAGCGTACTGGGCTACGCGGCATCTTAAAGCGCGTGGAATGGCGTGTAAAATGCACTATTAAAATTCTATGATAGGGCAATCAGAGACCCGATTAGATCATTTTATATTATGGTTAATTAAAGAATTCAGCAAAATTCTATCACATTTGTTCAATTTACGTCGCTCCTATTTCAGATAGCGTACTGGGCTAGGCGGCATCTTAAAGCGGGTTGAATGGCGAGTAGAATGCACTATTAAAATTCTATGATAGGGCAATCAGAGACCCGATTAGATCATTTTATATTTTGGTTAATATAAGAATTCAGCGAAATTCTATCACATTTGTTCAATTTACGTCGCTCCTATTACAGATAGCTTATTGGGCTCAGCGGCATCTCAAAGCGCATGAAATGACGAGTGAAATGCACTATTAAACTTCTAGGCTAGGGCGAACAGAGACCCGAGCAGATCATTTTACATTATGGTTAATAAAAGAATTCAGCGAAATTCTATCACATTTGTTCAACTTACGTCGCTCCTATTTCAGATAGCGTATTGGGCTAAGCGGCATCTCAAAGCGCATGACATGGCGAGTGAAATGCACCATTAGACTTCTATGGTAGGGGGAACAGAGACCCGATTAGATCATTTTATATTTTGGTTAATATAAGATTTCAGTGAAATTCTATCACATTTGTTCAATTTAAGTCGCTCCTATTTCAAATAGCGTACTGGGCTCAGCGGCATTTCAAAGCGCATGAAATGGCGAGCAAAATGCACTATTAAACTTCTAGGGTAGGGCAAACAGAGACCCGATTAGATCATTTTATGTTATGGTTAATTTAAGAATTCAGCGAAATTCTATCACATTTGTTCAACTTACGTCGCTCCTATTTCAAATAGCGTATTGGGCTAAGCGGCATCTCAAAGCGCATGAAATGGCGAGCAAAATGCACTATTAAACTTCTAGGGTAGGGCAAACAGAGACCCGATTAGATCATTTTGTACTATGGTTAATTTAAGAATTCAGCAAAATTCTATCACATTTGTTCAATTTACGTCGCTCCTATTTCAGATAGCGTATTGGGCAAAGCGGCATCTCAAAGCGTATGAAATGGCGAATAAAATGCACTGTTAAAGTTCTAGGCTCGGGCGAACAGAGATCCGATTAGATCATTTTACATTATGGTTAATAAAAGAATTCAGCGAAATTCTATCACATTTGTTCAACTTATATCGCTCCAATTTCAGATAGCGTATTAGGCTAAGCGGCATCTCAAAGCGCATGAAATGACGAGTAAAATGCACTATTAAAGTTCTAGGGTAGGGCAAACAGAGACCCGATTAGATCATTTTATATTATGGTTAATTTAAGAATTGAGCGAAATTCTATCACATTTGTTCCACTTACGTCGCTCCTAATTTAGATGGCGTAGTGGGCTAGGCGGCATCTTAAAGCGCGTGGAATGGCGAGTAAAATGCACTGCTAGACTTCTATGATAGGGCAATCAGAGACCCGATTAGATCATTTTATATTTTGTTTAATATAATATTTCAGGGAAATTCTATCACATTTGTTTAATTTACGTCGCTCCTATTTCAGATAGCGTATTGGGCGAAGCGGCATCTCAAAGCGCATGAAATGGCGACTAAAATGCACTATTAAACTTCTAGGGTACGGCAAGCAGAGACCCAATTATATCATTTTATATTATGGTTAATTTAAGCATTCAGCAAAATTCTATCACATTCGTTCAATTTAGGTCGCTCCTATTTCAGATAGCGTACTGGGATAGGCGGCATCTTAAAGCGCGTGGAATGCCAAGTAAAATCCACTATTAAACTTCTAGGCTAGGGCGAACAGAGACCAGATTAGATCATTTTACATTCTGGATAATAAAATAATTCAGCGAAATTCTATCACATTTGTTCAATTTACGTCGCTCCTATTTCAGATAGCTTATTGGGCTAAGCGGCATCTCAAAGCGCATGAAATGACGAGTGAAATGCACTATTAAACTTCTAGGATAAGGCGAACGGAGACCCGATTAGATCATTTTACATTAATGTTAATATAAGAATTCAGGGAAATTCTATCACATTTGTTCAATTTATGTCGCTCCTATTTCCGATAGCGTACTGGGCTAGGCGGCATCGTAAAGCGCGTGGAATGGCGAGTAAAATGCACTACTAAACTTCTATGATAGGGCAATCAGAGACCCGATTACATCATTTTATATTTTGTATAATATCAGATTTCAGGGAATTTGTATCACATTTGTTCAATTTACGTCGCTCCTAATTCAGATAGCGTTTTCGGCTAAGCGGCATCGCAAAGCGCATGGAATGGCGAATGAAATGCACTCTTAAACTTCTAGGCTAGGGCGAACGGAGACCCGATCAGATCATTTTACATTATGGTTAATAAAAGAATTCAGCGAAATTCTATCACATTTGTTCAAGTTACGTCGCTCCTATTTCAGATAGCGTATTGGGCTAGGCGGCATCTCAAAGCGCATGAAATGGCGAGTAAAATGCACTATCAGATTTCTACGGTAGGGCGAACAGAGACCCAATTAAATCATTTTATATTACGGTTAATTTATGAATTCTGCAAAATTCTATCACATTTGTTCAATTTACGTCGCTCCTATTTCAGATAGCGTACTGTGCTAGGCGGCATCTTAAAGCTCGTGGAATGGCTAGTAAAATGCACTACTAAACTTCTATGATAGGGCAATCAGAGACCCGATTAGATCATTTTATATTTTGTTTAATATAAGATTTCAGGGATATTGTATCACATTAGTTCAATTTACGTCGCTCCTATTTCAGATAGCCTATTGGGCTTAGCGGCATCTCAAAGCGCATGAAATGACGAGTGAAATGCACTATTAAACTTCTAGGGTAGGGCAAACAGAGACCCGATTAGATCATTTTATATTATGGTTAATTTAAGAATTCAGCAAAATTCTATCACATTTGCTCAATTTACGTCGCTCCTATTTCAGATAGCGTACTGGGCTAGGCGGCATCTTAAAGCGCGTGGAATGGCGTGTAAAATGCACTATTAAAATTCTATGATAGGGCAATCAGAGACCCGATTAGATCATTTTATATTATGGTTAATTAAAGAATTCAGCAAAATTCTATCACATTTGTTCAATTTACGTCGCTCCTATTTCAGATAGCGTACTGGGCTAGGCGGCATCTTAAAGCGGGTTGAATGGCGAGTAGAATGCACTATTAAAATTCTATGATAGGGCAATCAGAGACCCGATTAGATCATTTTATATTTTGGTTAATATAAGAATTCAGCGAAATTCTATCACATTTGTTCAATTTACGTCGCTCCTATTACAGATAGCTTATTGGGCTCAGCGGCATCTCAAAGCGCATGAAATGACGAGTGAAATGCACTATTAAACTTCTAGGCTAGGGCGAACAGAGACCCGAGCAGATCATTTTACATTATGGTTAATAAAAGAATTCAGCGAAATTCTATCACATTTGTTCAACTTACGTCGCTCCTATTTCAGATAGCGTATTGGGCTAAGCGGCATCTCAAAGCGCATGACATGGCGAGTGAAATGCACCATTAGACTTCTATGGTAGGGGGAACAGAGACCCGATTAGATCATTTTATATTTTGGTTAATATAAGAATTCAGTGAAATTCTATCACATTTGTTCAATTTAAGTCGCTCCTATTTCAAATAGCGTACTGGGCTCAGCGGCATCTCAAAGCGCATGAAATTGCGAGCAAAATGCACTATTAAACTTCTAGGGTAGGGCAAACAGAGACCCGATTAGATCATTTTATGTTATGGTTAATTTAAGAATTCAGCGAAATTCTATCACATTTGTTCAACTTACGTCGCTCCTATTTCAAATAGCGTATTGGGCTAAGCGGCATCTCAAAGCGCATGAAATGGCGAGCAAAATGCACTATTAAACTTCTAGGGTAGGGCAAACAGAGACCCGATTAGATCATTTTGTACTATGGTTAATTTAAGAATTCAGCAAAATTCTATCACATTTGTTCAATTTACGTCGCTCCTATTTCAGATAGCGTATTGGGCAAAGCGGCATCTCAAAGCGTATGAAATGGCGAATAAAATGCACTGTTAAAGTTCTAGGCTCGGGCGAACAGAGATCCGATTAGATCATTTTACATTATGGTTAATAAAAGAATTCAGCGAAATTCTATCACATTTGTTCAACTTATATCGCTCCAATTTCAGATAGCGTATTAGGCTAAGCGGCATCTCAAAGCGCATGAAATGACGAGTAAAATGCACTATTAAAGTTCTAGGGTAGGGCAAACAGAGACCCGATTAGATCATTTTATATTATGGTTAATTTAAGAATTGAGCGAAATTCTATCACATTTGTTCCACTTACGTCGCTCCTAATTTAGATGGCGTAGTGGGCTAGGCGGCATCTTAAAGCGCGTGGAATGGCGAGTAAAATGCACTGCTAGACTTCTATGATAGGGCAATCAGAGACCCGATTAGATCATTTTATATTTTGTTTAATATAATATTTCAGGGAAATTCTATCACATTTGTTTAATTTACGTCGCTCCTATTTCAGATAGCGTATTGGGCGAAGCGGCATCTCAAAGCGCATGAAATGGCGACTAAAATGCACTATTAAACTTCTAGGGTACGGCAAGCAGAGACCCAATTATATCATTTTATATTATGGTTAATTTAAGCATTCAGCAAACTTCTATCACATTCGTTCAATTTAGGTCGCTCCTATTTCAGATAGCGTACTGGGATAGGCGGCATCTTAAAGCGCGTGGAATGCCAAGTAAAATTCACTATTAAACTTCTAGGCTAGGGCGAACAGAGACCAGATTAGATCATTTTACATTCTGGATAATAAAATAATTCAGCGAAATTCTATCACATTTGTTCAATTTACGTCGCTCCTATTTCAGATAGCTTATTGGGCTAAGCGGCATCTCAAAGCGCATGAAATGACGAGTGAAATGCACTATTAAACTTCTAGGATAAGGCGAACGGAGACCCGATTAGATCATTTTACATTAATGTTAATATAAGAATTCAGGGAAATTCTATCACATTTGTTCAATTTACGTCGCTCCTATTTCAGATAGCGTATTGGGCTAAGCGGCATCTCAAAGCGCATGAAATAGCGAATAAAATGCACTATTAAACTTCTAGGCTAGGGCGAACAGAGACCCGATTAGATCATTTTACATTATGGTTAATAAAAGAATTCTGCAAAATTCTATCACAATTGTTCAATTTACGTCGCTCCTATTTCAGATAGCGTACTGTGCTAGGCGCCATCTTAAAGCGCGTGGAATGGCGAGTAAAATGCACTGCTCAACTTTTATGATAGGGCAATCAGAGACCCGATTAGCTCATTTTATATTTTGTTTAATATAAGATTTCAGGGAAATTCTATCACATTTGTTCAATTTACGTCGCTCCTATTTCAGATAGCTTATTGGGCTAAGCGGCATGTCAAAGCGCATGAAATGACGAGTGAAATGCACTGTTAAACTTCTATGATAGGGCAATCAGAGACCCGATTAGATCATTTTATATTTTGTTTAATATAAGATTTCAGGGAAATTCTATCATATTTGTTCAATTTACGTCGCTCCTATTTCAGATAGCTTATTGGGCTAAGCGGCATCTGAAGGCGCATGAAATGGCGAGTAAAATGCACTATTAAACTTCTATGATAGGGCAATCAGAGACCCGATTAGATCATTTTATATTATGGTTAATTTAAGAATTCAGCAAAATTCTATCACATTCGTACAATTTACGTCGCTTCTATTACAGATAGCTTATTGGGCTTACCGGCATCTCAAAGCGCATGAAATGACGAGTGAAATGCACTATTAAACTTCTAGGGTAGGGCAAACAGAGACCCGATTAGGTCATTTTATATTATGGTTAATTTAAGAATTCAGCAAAATTCTATCACATTTGTTCAATTTACGTCGTTCCTATTTCAGATAGCGTCCTGGGCTAAGCGGCATCTAAAAGCGCATGAAATGGCGAGCATAATGCACTATTATACTTCTAGGATAAGGCAAACAGAGACCCGATTAGATCATTTTATATTACGGTTAATATTAGAATTCAGCGTAATTCTATCACATTTGTTCAACTTACGTCGTTCCTATTTCAGATAGCGTACTGGGCTAGGCGGCATCTTAAAGCGGGTTGAATGGCGAGTAGAATGCACTATTAAAATTCTATGATAGGGCAATCAGAGACCCGATTAGATCATTTTATATTTTGGTTAATATAAGAATTCAGCGAAATTCTATCACATTTGTTCAATTTACATCGCTCCTATTACAGATAGCTTATTGGGCTCAGCGGCATCTCAAAGCGCATGAAATGACGAGTGAAATGCACTATTAAAGTTCTAGGCTAGGGCGAACAGAGATCCGATTGGATCATTTTACATTATGGTTAATAATAGAATTCAGCGAAATTCTATCACATTTGTTCAATTTACGTCGCTCCTATTTCAGGTAGCGTATGCGGCTAAGCGGCATCTCAAAGCGCATGAAATGGCGAATAAAATGCGCTACTAAACTTCTAGGCCAGGGGCGAACAGAGACCCGATCAGATCATTTTACATTATGGTTAATAAAGTAATTCAGCGAAATTCTATGACATTTGTTCAACTTTCGTCGCTGATATTTCAGATAGCGTATTGGGCTAAGCGGCATCTCAAAGCGCATGAAATGGCGAGTAAAATGCACTATTAAACTTCTAGGGTAGGGCAATCAGTGACCCGATTAGATCATTTTATATTTTGGTTAATATAAGAATTCAGCGAAATTCTATCACATTTGTTCAATTTACGTCGCTTCTATTACAGATAGCTTATTGTGCTTAGCGGCATCTCAAAGCGCATGAAATGGCGAACAAAATGCACTATTAAACTTCTAGGCTAGGGCGAACAGAGACCAGATTAGATCATTTTATATTTTGGTTAATATAAGAATTCTGCGAAATTCTATCACATTTGTTCAACTTACGTCGCTCCTATTTCAGATAGCGAACTGGGCTAGGCGGCATCTTAAAGCGCGTGGAATGGCGAGTAAAATGCACTACTAAACTTCTATGATAGGGCAATCAGAGACCCGATTAGATCATTTTATATTTTGTTTAATATAAGATTTCAGGGATATTGTATCACATTTGTTCAATTTACGTCGCTCCTATTTCAGATAGCGTATTCGGCTAAGCGGCATCTCAAAGCGCATGAAATGGCGAATAAAATGCACTACTAAACTTCTAGGCTAGGGCGAACAGAGACCCGATCAGATCATTTTACATTATGGTTAATAAAAGAATTCAGCGAAATTCTATCACATTTGTTCAATTTACGTCGCTCCTATTTCAGATAGCGTATTGGGCTAGGCGGCATCTCAAAGCGCATGAAATGGCGAGTAAAATGCACTATCAGATTTCTACGGTAGGGCGAACAGAGACCCAATTAAATCATTTTATATTACGGTTAATTTATGAATTCTGCAAAATTCTATCACATTTGTTCAATTTACGTCGCTCCTATTTCAGATAGCGTACTGTGCTAGGCGGCATCTTAAAGCTCGTGGAATGGCTAGTAAAATGCACTACTAAACTTCTATGATAGGGCAATCAGAGACCCGATTAGATCATTTTATATTTTGTTTAATATAAGATTTCAGGGATATTGTATCACATTAGTTCAATTTACGTCGCTCCTATTTCAGATAGCCTATTGGGCTTAGCGGCATCTCAAAGCGCATGAAATGTCGAGTGAAATGCACTATTAAACTTCTAGGGTAGGGCAAACAGAGACCCGATTAGATCATTTTATATTTTGGTTAATATAAGAATTCAGTGAAATTCTATCACATTTGTTCAATTTAAGTCGCTCCTATTTCAAATAGCGTACTGGGCTCAGCGGCATCTCAAAGCGCATGAAATGGCGAGCAAAATGCACTATTAAACTTCTAGGGTAGGGCAAACAGAGACCCGATTAGATCATTTTATGTTATGGTTAATTTAAGAATTCAGCGAAATTCTATCACATTTGTTCAACTTACGTCGCTCCTATTTCAAATAGCGTATTGGGCTAAGCGGCATCTCAAAGCGCATGAAATGGCGAGCAAAATGCACTATTAAACTTCTAGGGTAGGGCAAACAGAGACCCGATTAGATCATTTTGTACTATGGTTAATTTAAGAATTCAGCAAAATTCTATCACATTTGTTCAATTTACGTCGCTCCTATTTCAGATAGCGTATTGGGCAAAGCGGCATCTCAAAGCGTATGAAATGGCGAATAAAATGCACTGTTAAAGTTCTAGGCTCGGGCGAACAGAGATCCGATTAGATCATTTTACATTATGGTTAATAAAAGAATTCAGCGAAATTCTATCACATTTGTTCAACTTATATCGCTCCAATTTCAGATAGCGTATTAGGCTAAGCGGCATCTCAAAGCGCATGAAATGACGAGTAAAATGCACTATTAAAGTTCTAGGGTAGGGCAAACAGAGACCCGATTAGATCATTTTATATTATGGTTAATTTAAGAATTGAGCGAAATTCTATCACATTTGTTCCACTTACGTCGCTCCTAATTTAGATGGCGTAGTGGGCTAGGCGGCATCTTAAAGCGCGTGGAATGGCGAGTAAAATGCACTGCTAAACTTCTATGATACAGTAATCAGAGACCCGATTACATCATTTTATATTTTGTTTAATATAAGATTTCAGGGAAATTCTATCACATTTGTTCAATTTACGTCGCTCCTATTTCAGATAGCGTATTGGGCTAAGCGGCATCTCAAAGCGCATGAAATGGCGAATAAAATGCACTATTAATCTTCTAGGCTAGGGCGAACAGAGACCCGATTAGATCATTTTACATTATGGTTAATAAAAGAATTCAGCGAAATTCTATCACATTTGTTCAACTTACGTCGCTCCTATTTCAGATAGCGTAATGTGCTAGGCGCCATCTTAAAGCGCGTGGAATGGCGAGTAAAATGCACTGCTCAACTTTTATGATAGGGCAATCAGAGACCCGATTAGCTCATTTTATATTTTGTTTAATATAAGATTTCAGGGAAATTCTATCACATTTGTTCAATTTACGTCGCTCCTATTTCAGATAGCTTATTGGGCTAAGCGGCATGTCAAAGCGCATGAAATGACGAGTGAAATGCACTGTTAAACTTCTATGATACGGCATTCAGAGACCCGATTAGATCATTTTATATTTTGTTTAATATAAGATTTCAGGGAAATTCTATCACATTTGTTCAATTTTCGTCGCTCCTATTTCAGATAGCTTATTGGGCTAAGCGGCATCTGAAGGCGCATGAAATGGCGAGTAAAATGCACTATTAAACTTCTATGATAGGGCAATCAGAGACCCGATTAGATCATTTTATATTATGGTTAATTTAAGAATTCAGCAAAATTCTATCATATTTGTACAATTTACGTCGCTTCTATTACAGATAGCTTACTGGGCTTATCGGCATCTCAAAGCGCATGAAATGACGAGTGAAATGCACTATTAAACTTCTAGGGTAGGGCAAACAGAGACCCGATTAGGTCATTTTATATTATGGTTAATTTAAGAATTCAGCAAAATTCTATAACATTTGTTCAATTTACGTCGTTCCTATTTCAGATAGCGTCCTGGGCTAAGCGGCATCTAAAAGCGCATGAAATGGCGAGTATAATGCACTATTATACTTCTAGGCTAGGGCGAACAGAGACACGATTAGATCATTTTATATTATGGTTAATTTAAGAATTCAGCAAAATTCTATCACATTTGTCCAATTTACGTCGCTCCTATTTCAGATAGCGTATTGCGCTAAGCGGCATTTCAATGCGCATGAAGGGGCGAGTAAAATGCACTGTTAAACTTCTAGGATAAGGCAAACAGAGACCCGATTGGATCATTTTATATTACGGTTAATATAAGAATTCAGCGTAATTCTATCACATTCGTTCATCTTACGTCGCTCCTATTTCAGATAGCGTACTGGGCTAGGCGGCATCTTAAAGCGCGTGGAAGGGCGAGTAAAATGCACTACTATACTTCTATGATACAGTAATCAGAGACCCGATTACATCATTTTATATATTGGTTAATATAAGAATTCAGCGTAATTCTATCACATTTGTTCAATTTACGTCGCCCCTATTTCAAATAGCGTATTGTGCTAAGCGGCATCTCAAAGCACATGAAATGGCGAGTGAAATGCACTATTAGACTTCTATGGTAGGGCGAACAGAGACCCGATTAGATCATTTTACATTAAGGTTAATATAAGAATTCAGGGAAATTCTATCACATTTGTTCAATTTACGTCGCTCCTATTCCAGATAGCGTATTGGGCTATGCGGCATCTCAAAGCACATGAAATGGCGAGTAAAATGCACTATTAAACTTCTAGGGTAGGTCAAACAGAGACCCGATTAGATCATTTTATATTATGGTTAATTTAAGAATTCAACGAAATTCTATCACATTTGTAAAATTTACGTCGCTCCTATTACAGATAGCTTATTGGGCTTAGCGGCATCTCAAAGCGCATGAAATGTTGAGTAAAATGCACTATTAAACTTCTAGGATAAGGCAAACAGAGACCCGATTAGATCATTTTATATTACGGTTAATATAAGAATTCAGCGTAATTCTATCACATTTGTTCAATTTACGTCGCCCCTATTTCAAATAGCGTATTGTGCTAAGCGGCATCCCAAAGCGCATGAAATGGCGAGTGAAATGCACTATTAGACTTCTATGGTAGGGCGAACAGAGACCCGATTAGATCATTTTACAATAAGGTTAATATAAGAATTCAGGGAAATTCTATCACATTTGTTCAATTTACGTCGCTCCTATTCCAGATAGCGTATTGGGCTATGCGGCATCTCAAAGCACATGAAATGGCGAGTAAAATGCACTATTAAACTTCTAGGGTAGGTCAAACAGAGACCCGATTAGATCATTTTATATTATGGTTAATTTAAGAATTCAGTGAAATTCTATCACATTTGTTCAATTTACGTCGCTCCTATTTCAGATAGCGTATTGGGCAAAGCGGCATCTCAAAGCGTATGAAATGGCGAATAAAATGCACTATTAAACTTCTAGGCTAGGGCGAACAGAGACACGATTAGATCATTTTACATTATGGTTAATAAAAGAATTCAGCGAAATTCTATCACATTTGTTCAACTTACGTCGCTCCTATTTCAGATAGCGTATTGGGCTAAGCGGCATCTCAAAGCGCATGAAATGGCGAGTAATATGCACTATTAGATTTCTATGGTAGGGCGTACAGAGACCCGATTAGATCATTTTATATTATGGTTAATTTAAGAATTCAGCAAAATTCTATCACATTTGCTCAATTTACGTCGCTCCTATTTCAGATAGCGTACTGGGCTATGCGGCATGTCAAAGCGCATGAAATGGCGAGTGAAATGCATTATTAGACTTCTATGGTAGGGCGAACAGAGACCCGATTAGATCATTTTACATTAAGGTTAATATAAGAATTCAGGGAAATTCTATCACATTTGTTCAATTTACGTCGCTCCTATTCCAGATAGCGTATTGGGCTATGCGGCATCTCAAAGCACATGAAATGTCGAGTAAAATGCACTATTAAACTTCTAGGGTAGGTCAAACAGAGACCCGATTAGATCATTTTATATTATGGTTAATTTAAGATTCAGTGAAATTCTATCGCATTTGTTCAATTTACGTCGCTCCTATTTCAGATAGCGTATTCAGCTAAGCGGCATCTCAAAGCGCATGAAATGGCGAATAAAATGCACTGTTAAACTTCTAGGCTAGGGCGAACAGAGACCCGATCAGATCATTTTACATTATGGTTAATAAAAGAATTCAGCGAAATTCTATCACATTGTTCAACTTACGTCGCTCCTATTTCAGATAGCGTATTGGGCTAAGCGGCATCTCAAAGCGCATGAAATGGCGAGTAATATGCACTATTAGATTTCTATGGTAGGGCGTACAGAGACCCGATTAGATCATTTTTATTATGGTTAATTTAAGAATTCAGCAAAATTCTATCACATTTGTTCAATTTACGTCGCTCCTATTTCAGATACCGTACTGGGCTCGGCGGCATCTTAATGCGCGTGGAATGGTGAGTGAAATGCAGTATTAGACTTCTATGGTAGGGCGAACAGAGACCCGATTAGATCATTTTATATTATGGTTAATTTAAGAATTCAGCGAAATTCAATCACATTTGTTCAATTTACGTCGCTCCTATTTCAGATAGCGTATTGTGCTAAGCGGCATCTCAAAGCGCATGAAATGGCGAGTGAAATGCACTATTAGACTTCTATGGTAGGGCGAACAGAGACCCGATTAGATCATTTTACATTAAGGTTAATATAAGATTTCATCTAAATTCTATCACATTTGTTCAATTTACGTCGCTCCTATTCCAGATAGCGTATTGGGCTATGCGGCACCTTAAAGCACATGAAATGGCGAGTAAAATGCACTATTAAACTTCTATGATAGGGCAAACAGAGACCCGATTATATCATTTTATATTACGGTTAATATAAGAATTCAGCGTAATTCTATCACATTTGTTCAACTTACGTCGCTCCTACTTCAGGTAGCGTAGTGGGCGAGGCGGCATCTAAAGCGCGTGGAATGGCGAGTAAAATGCACTACTATACTTCTATGATACAGTAATCAGAGACCCGATTACATCATTTTATATATTGGTTAATATAAGAATTCAACGAAATTCTATCACATTTGTAAAATTTACGTCGCTGCTATTACAGATAGCTTATTGGGCTTAGCGGCATCTCAAAGCGCATGAAATGACGAGTGAAATGCACTATTAAACTTCTAGGGTAGGGCAAACAGAGACCCGATTAGATCATTTTATATTACGGTTAATTTAAGAATTCAGCAAAATTCTATCACATTTGCTCAATTTACGTCGCTCCTATTTCAGATAGCGTACTGGGCTAGGCGGCATCTTAAAGCGCGTGGAATGGCGTGTAAAATGCACTATTAAAATTCTATGATAGGGCAATCAGAGACCCGATTAGATCATTTCATATTATGGTTAATTAAAGAATTCAGCAAAATTCTATCACATTGTTCAATTTACGTCGCTCCTATTTCAGATAGCGTACTGCGCTAGGCGGCATCTTAAAGCCGGTTGAATGGCGAGTAGAATGCACTATTAAAATTCTATGATAGGGCAATCAGAGACCCGATTAGATCATTTTATATTTTGGTTAATATAAGAATTCAGCGAAATTCTATCACATTTGTTCAATTTACGTCGCTCCTATTACAGATAGCTTATTGGGCTCAGCGGCATCTCAAAGCGCATGAAATGACGAGTGAAATGCACTATTAAACTTCTAGGCTAGGGCGAACAGAGACCCGAGCAGATCATTTTACATTATGGTTAATAAAAGAATTCAGCGAAATTCTATCACATTTGTTCAACTTACGTCGCTCCTATTTCAGATAGCGTATTGGGCTAAGCGGTATCTCAAAGCGCATGAAATGGCGAGTGAAATGCACCATTAGACTTCTAGGGTAGGGCAAACAGAGACCCGATTAGATCATTTTATATTTGGTTAATATAAGAATTCAGTGAAATTCTATCACATTTGTTCAATTTACGTCGCTCCTATTTCAGATAGCGTATTGGGCAAAGCGGCATCTCAAAGCGTATGAAATGGCGAATAAAATGCACTACTAAACTTCTAGGCTAGGCCGAACAGAGACACGATTAGATCATTTTACATTATGGTTAATAAAAGAATTCAGCGAAATTCTACCACATTTGTTCAACTTACGTCGCTCCTATTTCAGATAGCGTACTGGGCTAGGCGCCATCTTAAAGCGCGCGGAATGGCGAGTAAAATGCACTGCTCAACTTTTATGATAGGGCAATCAGAGACCCGATTAGCTCATTTTATATTTTGTTTAATATAAGATTTCATGGAAATTCTATCACATTTGTTCAATTTACGTCGCTCCTATTTCAGATAGCTTGTTGGGCTAAGCGGCATGTCAAAGCGCATGAAATGACGTGTGAAATGCACTGTTAAACTTCTATGATAGGGCAATCAGAGACCCGATTAGATCATTTTATATTTTGTTTAATATAGGATTTCAGGGAAATTCTATCACATTTGTTCAATTTACGTCGCTCCTATTTCAGATAGCGTATTCAGCTAAGCGGCATCTCAAAGCGCATGAAATGGCGAATAAAATGCACTGTTAAACTTCTAGGCTAGGGCGAACAGAGACCCGATCAGATCATTTTACATTATGGTTAATAAAAGAATTCAGCGAAATTCTATCACATTTGTTCAACTTACGTCGCTCCTATTTCAGATAGCGTATTGGGCTAAGGCGCATCTCAAAGCGCATGAAATGGCGAGTAATATGCACTATTAGATTTCTATGGTAGGGCGTACAGAGACCCGATTAGATCATTTTCTATTATGGTTAATTTAAGAATTCAGCAAAATTCTATCACATTTGCTCAATTTACGTCGCTCCTATTTCAAATAGCGTACTGGGCTAGGCGGCATCTTAAAGCGGGTTGAATGGCGAGTAGAATGCACTATTAGACTTCTATGGTAGGGCGAACAGAGACCCGATTAGATCATTTTACATTAAGGTTAATATAAGAATTCAGGGAAATTCTATCACATTTGTTCAATTTACGTCGCTCCTATTTCCGATAGCGTACTGGGCTAGGCGGCATCTTAAAGCGCGTGCAATGGCGAGTAAAATGCACTACTAAACTTCTATGATAGGGCAATCAGAGACCCGATTAGATCATTTTATATTTGTATAATATCAGATTCAGGGAATTGTATCACATTTGTTCAATTTACGTCGCTCCTAATTCAGATAGCGTATTCGGCTATAGCGGCATCTCAAAGCGCATGAAATGGCGAATGAAATGCACTCTTAAACTTCTAGGCTAGGGCGAACAGAGACCCGATCAGATCATTTTACATTATGGATAATAAAAGAATTCAGCGAAATTCTATCACATTTGTTCAACTTACGTCGCTCCTATTTCAGATAGCGTATTGGGCTAGGCGGCATCTCAAAGAGCATGAAATGGCGAGTAAAATGCACTATTAGACTTCTACGGTAGGGCGAACAGAGACCCGATTAAATAATTTTATATTATGGTTAATTTATGAATTCAGCAAAATTCTATCACATTTGTTCAATTTACGTCGCTCCTATTTCAGATAGCGTACTGGGTTCGGCCGCATCTTAAAGCGCGTGGAATGGCGAGTGAAATGCACTATTAGACTTCTATGGTAGGGCGAACAGAGACCCGATTAGATCGTTTTATATTATGGTTAATTTAAGAATTCAGCGAAATTCTATCACATTTGTTCAATTTACGTCGCTCCTATGTCAGATAGCCTATTGGGCTAAGCGGCATCTCAAAGCGCATGAAGTGTTGAGTAAAATGCACTATTAAACTTCTAGGATAAGGCAAACAGAGACCCGATTAGATCATTTTATATTACGGTTAATATAAGAATTCAGCGAAATTCTATCACATTTGTTCAA
>CAKAJE020001840.1:0-32052 GCA_916610135.2 Macropis europaea | reverse complement strand
TTTGAATTGAACAAATGTGATAGAATTACTCCGAATTCTTATATTAACCGTAATATAAAATGATCTAATCGGGTCTCTGTTTGCCCTACCCTAGAAGGTTAATAGTGCATTTTACTCGCCATTTCATGCGCTTTCAGATGCCGCTTAGCCCAATACGCTATCTGAAATAGGAGCGAAGTAAATTGAACAAATGTGATAGAATTTCGCTGAATTCTTAAATTAACCATAATGTAAAATGATCTAATCGTGTCTCTGTTCGCCAGAGCCTAGAAGTTTAATAGTGCATTTCACTCGACATTTCATGCGCTTTGAGATGCGGCTAAGCACAATAAGCTATCTGAAATAGGAGCGACGTAAATTGAACAAATGTGATAGAATATCCCTGAAATCTTATATTAAACAAAATATAAAATGATCTAATCGGGTCTCTGACTGGCCTATCATATAAGTTTAACAGTGCATTTCACTCGTCATTTTATGCGCTTTGAGATGCCGCTTAGCCCAATAAGCTATCTGAAATAGGAGCGATGTGAATTGAACAAATGTGATAGAATTTCGCTGAAATCTTATATTAACCAAAATATAAAATGATCTAATCGGGTCTCTGTTTGCCCTATCATAGAAGTTTAATAGCGCATTTTACTCGCCATTCCACGCGCTTTAAGATGCCGCCTAGCCCAGTACCCTATCTGAAATAGGAGCGACGTAACTTGAACAAATGTGATAGAATTACGCTGAATTTTTATATTAACCCTAATATAAAATGATCTAATCGGGTCTCTGTTTGCCTTATCCTAGAAGTTTAATAGTGCATTATACTCGCCATTTCATGCGCTTTGAGATGCCGCTTAGCCCAATACGCTATCTGAAATAGTAGCGACGTAAATTGAACAAATGTGATAGAATTTCGCTGAATTCTTAAATTAACCATAATATAAAATGATTTAATCGGGTCTTTGTTTGCCCTACCCTAGAAGTTTAATAGTGCATTTTACTCGCCATTTCATGCGCTTTCAGATACCGCTTAGCCCAATACGCTATCTGAAATAGGAGCGACGTAAATTGAACAAATGTGATAGAATTTCGCTGAATACTTATATTAGCCAAAATATAAAATGATCTAATCGGGTCTCTGATTGCCCTATCATAGAAGTTTAACAGTGCATTTTACTCACCATTCCACGCGCTTTAAGATGCCGCCTAGCCCAATACGCTATCTGAAATAGTAGCGACGTAAATTGAACAAACGTGATAGGATTTTGCTGAATTCTTAAATTAACCATAATATAAAATGATCTAATCAGGTCTCTGTTTGCCCTATCATAGAAGTTTAATAGTGCATTTTACTCGCCATTCCACGCGCTTTAAGATGCCGCCTAGCCCAGTACGCTATTTGAAATAGGAGCGACGTAAATTGAACAAATGTGATAGAATTTTGCTGACTTCTTAAATTGATCATAATATAAAATGATCTAATCGGGCCTCTGTTCGCCCTACCATAGAAGTCTAATAGTGCATTTCACTCGTCATTTCATGCGCTTTGAGATGCCGCTTAGCCCAATACGCCATCTGAAATAGGAGCGACGTAAATTGAACAAATGTGATAGAATTTCCCTGAAATCTTATATTAACCAAAATATAAAATGACCTAATCGGGTCTCTGATTGCCCTATCATAGAAGTTTAATAGTGCATTTTACTCGCCATTCCACGCGCTTTAAGATGCCGCCTAGCCCAGTACGCTATCTGAAATAGGAGCGACGTAAATTGAACAAATGTGATAGTATTTTGCTGACTTCTTAAATTTATCATAATATAAAATGATCTAATCGGGTCTCTGTTTGCCCTAGCCTAGAAGTTTAATAGTGCATTTCACTCGTCATTTCATGCGCTTTGAGATGCCGCTAAGCCCAATACGCTATCTGAAATAGGAGCGACGTAAATTGAACAAATATGATAGAATTTCGCTGAATTCTTAAATTAACCATAATATAAAATGATCTAATCGGGTCTCTGTTTGCCCTACCCTTGAAGTTTAATCGTGCATTTTACTCGCCATTTCATGCGCTTTGTGATGCCGCTGAGCCCAATACGCTGTCTGAAACAGGAGTTACGTAAATTGAACAAATATGATAGCATTACGCTGAATTCTTTTATTAACCAAAATATAAAATGATCTAATCGGGTCTCTGATTGCCCTATCATAAAAGTTTGGTAGTGCATTTTACTCGCCATTCCACGCGCTTTAAGATGCCGCCTAGCCCAGTACGCTATCTGAAATAGGAGCGACGTAAATTTAACGAATGTGATAGAATTTTGCTGACTTCTTAAATTTATCATAATATAAAATGATCTAATCGGGTCTCTGTTTGCCCTAGCCTAGAAGTTTAATAGTGCATTTCACTCGTCATTTCATGCGCTTTGAGATGCCGCTAAGCACAATAAGTTATCTGAAATAGGAGCGACGTAAATTGAACAAATGCGATAGAATTTCGCTGAATTCTTAAATTAACCATAATATATAATGATCTAATCGGGTCTCTGTTTGCCCTACCCTAGAAGTTTAATAGTGCATTTTACTCGCCATTTCATGCGCTTTGAGATGCCACTAAGCCCAATAAGCTATCTGAAATAGGAGCGACGTAAGTTGAACAAATGTGATAGAATTACGCTGAATTATTTCATTAACCCTTATATAAAATGATCTCATCGGGTCTCTGTTTGCCTTATCCAAGAAGTTTAATAGTGCATTATACTCGCCATTTCATGCGCTTTGAGACGCCGCTTAGCCCAATACGCTATCTGAAATAGTAGCGACGTAAATTGAACAAATGTGACAGAATTTCGCTGATTTCTTAGATTAACCATAATATAAAATGATTTAATCGGGTCTTTGTTTGCCCTACCCTAGAAGTTTAATAGTGCATTTTATTCTCCATTTCATGCACTTTGAGATGCCGCTTAGCCCAATACGCTATCTGAAATAGGAGGAACGTAAGTTGTACAAATGTGATAGAATTACGCTGAATTCCTATATTAACCGTAATATAAAACGATCTAATCGGGCCTCTGTTTGCCCTACCCTAGAAGTTTAATAGTGCAATTTATTCCCCATTTCATGCGCGTTGAGATGCCGCATAGCCCAATACGCTATCTGAAATAGGAGCGACGTAAATTGAACAAATGTGATAGAATTTCGCTGAATTCTTTAATTAACCATATAATAAAATAATTTAATCGGGTCTCTGTTTGCCCTACCCTAGAAGTTTAATAGTGCATTTTACTCGCCATTTCATGCGCTTTCAGATGCCGCTTAGCCCAATACGCTATCTGAAATAGGAGCGACGTAAATTGAACAAATATGATAGAATTTCGCTGAATTCTTAAATTAACCATAACATAAAATGATCTAATCGGGTCTCTGTTTGCCCTACCCTAGAAGTTTAATAGTGCATTTTACTCGCCATTCCACACGCTTTAAGATGCCGCATAGCCCAGTACGCTATCTGAAATAGGAGCGAAGTAAATTGAACAAATGTGATAGAATTTTGCTGACTTCTTAAATTAATCATAATATAAAATGATCTAATCGGGTCTCCGTTTGCCCTACCCTGGAAGTTTAATAGTGCATTTTACTCGACATTTCATGCGCTTTGAGATGCCGCTTAGCCCAATACGCTGTCTGAAATAGGAGCGACGTAAATTGAACAAATATGATAGCATTACGCTGAATTCTTATATTAACCATAATGTAAAATGATCTAATCGGGTCTCTATTCGCCCTAGCCTAGAAGTTTAATAGTGCATTTCACTCGACATTTCATGCGCTATGAGATGCCGCTAAGCCCAATAAGCTATGTGAAATAGGAGCGACGTAAATTGAACAAATGTGATAGAATTTCCCTGAAATCTTATATTAAACAAAATATAAAATGATCTAATCGGGTCTCTGACTGCCCTATCATATAAGTTTAACAGTGCATTTCACTCGTCATTTTATGCGCTTTGAGATGCCGCTTAGCCCAATAAGCTATCTGAAATAGAGCGATTTGAATTGAACAAATGTGATAGAATTACTCCGAATTCTTATATTAACCGTAATATAAAATGATCTAATCGGGTCTCTGTTTGCCCTACCCTAGAAGGTTAATAGTGCATTTTACTCGCCATTTCATGCGCTTTCAGATGCCGCTTAGCCCAATACGCTATCTGAAATAGGAGCGAAGTAAATTGAACAAATGTGATAGAATTTCGCTGAATTCTTAAATTAACCATAATGTAAAATGATCTAATCGTGTCTCTGTTCGCCAGAGCCTAGAAGTTTAATAGTGCATTTCACTCGACATTTCATGCGCTTTGAGATGCGGCTAAGCCCAATAAGCTATCTGAAATAGGAGCGACGTAAATTGAACAAATGTGATAGAATTTCCCTGAAATCTTATATTAAACAAAATATAAAATGATCTAATCGGGTCTCTGACTGGCCTATCATATAAGTTTAACAGGGCATTTCACTCGTCATTTTATGCGCTTTGAGATGCCGCTTAGCCCAATAAGCTATCTGAAATAGGAGCGATGTGAATTGAACAAATGTGATAGAATTTCGCTGAAATCTTATATTAACCAAAATATAAAATGATCTAATCGGGTCTCTGTTTGCCCTATCATAGAAGTTTAATAGCGCATTTTACTCGCCATTCCACGCGCTTTAAGATGCCGCCTAGCCCAGTACCCTATCTGAAATAGGAGCGACGTAACTTGAACAAATGTGATAGAATTACGCTGAATTTTTATATTAACCCTAATATAAAATGATCTAATCGGGTCTCTGTTTGCCTTATCCTAGAAGTTTAATAGTGCATTATACTCGCCATTTCATGTGCTTTGAGATGCCGCTTAGCCCAATACGCTATCTGAAATAGTAGCGACGTAAATTGAACAAATGTGATAGAATTTCGCTGAATTCTTAAATTAACCATAATATAAAATGATTTAATCGGGTCTTTGTTTGCCCTACCCTAGAAGTTTAATAGTGCATTTTACTCGCCATTTCATGCGCTTTCAGATACCGCTTAGCCCAATAAGCTATCTGAAATAGGAGCGACGTAAATTGAACAAATGTGATAGAATTTCCCTGAAATCTTATATTAAACAAAATATAAAATGATCTAATCGGGTCTCTGATTGCGCTATCATAGAAGTTTAACAGTGCATTTTACTCACCATTCCACGCGCTTTAAGATGCCGCCTAGCCCAATACGCTATCTGAAATAGTAGCGACGTAAATTGAACAAACGTGATAGAATTTCGCTGAATTCTTAAATGAACCATAATATAAAATGATCTAATCGGGTCTCTGTTCGCCCTACCCTAGAAGTTTAATAGTGCATTTTACTCGCCATTCCACACGCTTTAAGATGCCGCCTAGCCCAGTACGCTATTTGAAATAGGAGCGACGTAAATTGAACAAATGTGATAGAATTTTGCTGACTTCTTAAATTGATCATAATATAAAATGATCTAATCGGGCCTCTGTTCGCCCTAGCCTAGAAGTTTAATAGTGCATTTCACTCGTCATTTCATGCGCTTTGAGATGCCGCTAAGCCCAATAAGCTATCTGAAATAGGAGCGACGTAAATTGAACAAATGTGATAGAATTTTGCTGACTTCTTAAATTGATCATAATATAAAATGATCTAATCGGGCCTCTGTTCGCCCTACCATAGAAGTCTAATAGTGCATTTCACTCGTCATTTCATGCGCTTTGAGATGCCGCTAAGCCCAATACGCTATCTGAAATAGGAGCGACGTAAATTGAACAAATATGATAGAATTTCGCTGAATTCTTAAATTAACCATAATATAAAATGATCTAATCGGGTCTCTGTTTGCCCTACCCTAGAAGTTTAATCGTGCATTTTACTCGCCATTTCATGCGCTTTGTGATGCCGCTGAGCCCAATACGCTGTCTGAAATAGGAGTTACGTAAATTGAACAAATATGATAGCATTACGCTGAATTCTTTTATTAACCAAAATATAAAATGATCTAATCGGGTCTCTGATTGCCCTATCATAAAAGTTTGGTAGTGCATTTTACTCGCCATTCCACGCGCTTTAAGATGCCGCCTAGCCCAGTACGCTATCTGAAATAGGAGCGACGTAAATTTAACGAATGTGATAGAATTTCGCTGAATTCTTAAATTAACCATAATATAAAATGATCTAATCGGGTCTCTGTTTGCCCTACCCTAGAAGTTTAATCGTGCATTTTACTCGCCATTTCATGCGCTTTGTGATGCCGCTGAGCCCAATACGCTGTCTGAAATAGGAGCGACGTAAATTGAACAAATATGATAGCATTACGCTGAATTCTTATATTAACCATAATGTAAAATGATCTAATCGAGTCTATGTTCGCCCTAGCCTAGAAGTCTAATAGTGCATTTCACTCGTCATTTCATGCGCTTTGACATGCCGCTTAGCCCAATAAGCTACCTGAAATAGGAGCGACGTAAATTGACCAATGTGTTAGAATTTTGCTGAATTCTTAAATTATCCATAATATATAATGATCTAATCGGGTCTCTGTTTGCCCTTTCCCTAGAAGTTTAATAATGCATTTTACTCGCCATTTCATGCGCTTTGAGATGCCCCTTAGCCCAATACGCTGTCGGAAATAGGAGCGACGTAAATTGAACAAATATGATAGCATTACGCTGAATTCTTATATTAACCATAATGTAAAATGATCTAATCGGGTCTCTGTTCGCCCTAGCCTAGAAGTTTAATAGTGCATTTCACTCGTCATTTCATGCGCTTTGAGATGCCACTAAGCCCAGTAAGCTATCTGAAATAGGAGCGACGTAAATTGAACAAATGTGATAGAATTTCCCTGAAATCTTATATTAAACAAAATATAAAATGATCTAATCGGGTCTCTGACTGCCCAATCATATAAGTTTAACAGTGCATTTCACTCGTCATTTTATACGCTTTGAGATTCCGCTTAGCCCAATAAGCTATCTGAAATAGGAGCGATGTGAATTGAACAAATGTGATAGAATTTCGCTGAATTCTTAAATTAACCATAATGTAAAATGATCTAATCGGGTCTCTGTTCGCGCTAGCCTAGAAGTTTAATAGTGCATTTCACTCGTCATTTCATGCGCTTTGAGATGCCGCTAAGCCCAATAAGCTATCTGAAATAAAAGCGACGTAAATTGAACAAATGTGATAGGATTTTGCTGAATTCTTAAATTAACCATAATATAAAATGATCTGATCGGGTCTCTGTTTGTCCTATCATAGAAGTTTAATAGTGCATTTTACTCGCCATTCCACGCGCTTTAAGATGCCGCCTAGCCCAGTACGCTATTTAAAATAGGAGCGACGTAAATTGAACAAATGTGATAGAATTTTGCTGACTTCTTAAATTAATCATAATATAAAATGATCTAATCGGGCCTCTGTCCGCCCTACCACAGAAGTCTAATAGTGCATTTCACTCGTCATTTCATGCGATTTGAAATGCCGCTTAGCCCAATACGCTATCTGAAATAGGAGCGACGTAAATTGAACAAATGTGATAGAATTTCCCTGAAATCTTATATTAACCAAAATATAAAATGATCTAATCGGGTCTCTGATTGCCCTATCATAGAAGTTTAATAGCGCATTTTACTCGCCATTCCACGCGCTTTAAGATGCCGCCTAGCCCAGTACGCTATCTGAAATAGGAGCGACGTAAATTGATCAAATGTGATAGAATTTTGCTGAGTTCTTAAATTTATCATAATATAAAATGATCTAATCGGGTCTCTGTTTGCCCTACCCTAGAAGTTTAATAATGCGTTTTACTCGCCATTTCATGCGCTTTGAGATGCCGCTTAGCCCAATACGCTATCTGAAATAGGAGCGACGTAAATTGAACAAATATGATAGAATTTCGCTGAATTCTTAAATTAACCATAATATAAAATGATCTAATCGGGTCTCTGTTTGCCCTACCCTAGAAGTTTAATCGTGCATTTTACTCGCCATTTCATGCGCTTTGTGATGCCGCTGAGCCCAATACGCTGTCTGAAATAGGAGTGACGTAAATTGAACAAATATGATAGCATTACGCTGAATTCTTTTATTAACCAAAATATAAAATGATCTAATCGGGTCTCTGTTTGCCCTAGCCTAGAAGTTTAATAGTGCATTTCACTCGTCATTTCATGCGCTTTGAGATGCCGCTAAGCACAATAAGTTATCTGAAATAGGAGCGACGTAAATTGAACAAATGCGATAGAATTTCGCTGAATTCTTAAATTAACCATAATATATAATGATCTAATCGGGTCTCTGTTTGCCCTACCCTAGAAGTTTAATAGTGCATTTTACTCGCCATTTCATGCGCTTTGAGATGCCCCTTAGCCCAATACGCTGTCTGAAATAGGAGCGACGTAAATTGAACAAATATGATAGCATTACGCTGAATTCTTATATTAACCATAATGTAAAATGATCTAATCGGGTCTCTGTTCGCCCTAGCCTAGAAGTTTAATAGTGCATTTCACTCGCCATTTCATGCGCTTTGAGATGCCACTAAGCCCAATAAGCTATCTGAAATAGGAGCGACGTAAGTTGAACAAATGTGATAGAATTACGCTGAATTATTTTATTAACCCTTATATAAATTGATGTCATCGGTTCTCTGTTCGCCTTATCCTAGAAGTTTAATAGTGCATTATACTCGCCATTTCATGCGCTTTGAGACGCCGCTTAACCCAATACGCTATCTGAAATAGTAGCGACGTAAATTGAACAAATGTGACAGAATTTCGCTGATTTCTTAAATTAACCATAATATAAAATGATTTAATCGGGTCTTTGTTTGCCCTACCCTAGAAGTTTAATAGTGCATTTTACTCGCCAGTTCATGCGCTTTCAGGTGCCGCTCAGCCCAATACGCTATCTGGAATAGGAGCGACGTAAATTGAACAAATGTGATAGAATTTCGCTGAATTCTTAAACTAACCATAATGTAAAATGATCTAATCGGGTCTCTGTTCGCCCTAGCCTAGAAGTTTAATAGTGCATTTCACTCGTCATTTCATGCGCTTTGAGATGCCGCTAAGCCCAATAAGCTATCTGAAATAGGAGCGACGTAAATTGAACAAATGTGATAGAATTTCCCTGAAATCTTATATTAAACAAAATATAAAATGATCTAATCGGGTCTCTGACTGCCCAATCATATAAGTTTAACAGTGCATTTCACTCGTCATTTTATACGCTTTGAGATTCCGCTTAGCCCAATAAGCTATCTGAAATAGGAGCGATGTGAATTGAACAAATGTGATAGAATTTCGCTGAATTCTTATATTAACCAAAATATAAAATGATCTAATCGGGTCTCTGACTGCCCTATCATATAAGTTTAACAGTGCATTTCACTCGTCATTTTATGCGCTTTGAGATGCCGCTTAGCCCAATAAGCTATCTGAAATAGGAGCGATGTGAATTGAACAAATGTGATAGAATTTCGCTGAATACTTATATTAACCAAAATATAAAATGATCTAATCTGGTCTCTGATTGCCCGATCATCGAAGTTTGATAGTGCATTTTACTCGCCATTCCACGCGCTTTAAGATGCCGCCTAGCCCAGTTCGCTATTTGAAATAGGAGCGACGTAAGTTGAACAAATGTGATAGAATTACGCTGAATTCTTATATTAACCGTAATATAAAATGATCTAATCGGGTCTCTATTTGCCTTATCCTAGAAGTTAAACAGTGCATTATACTCGCCATTTCATGCGCTTTGAGATGCCGCTTAGCCCAATACGCTATCTGAAATAGGAGCGACGTAAATTGAACAAATGCGATAGAATTTCGCTGAATTCTTAAATTAACCATAATATAAAATGATCTAATCGGGCCTCTGATTACCCTATCATAGAATTTTAATAGTGCATTTTACTCGCCATTCCACGCGCTTTCAGATGCCGCCTAGTCCAGTACGCTGTCTGAAATATGAGCGACGTAAGTTGAACAAATGTGATAGAATTACGCTGCATTCTTATATTAACCGTAATATAAAATGATCTAAACGGGTCTCTGTTTGCCTTACCCTAGAAGTTTAATAGCGCGTTTTACTCGCCATTCCACGCGCTTTAAGATGCCGCCTAGCCCAGTAGGCTATCTGAAATAGGAGCGACGTAAATTGAACAAATGTGATAGAATTTCGGTGAATTATTAAATTAACCATAATATAAAATGATCTAATCGGGTCCCTGTTCGCCCTACCCTAGAAGTTTAATAGTGCATTTCACTCGTCGTTTCATGCGCTTTGAGATGCCGCTAGCCCAATAAGCTATCTGAAATAGGAGCGACGTAAATTGAACAAATGTGATAGAATTTCGCTGAATTCTTGTATTAACCAAAATATAAAATGATCTAATCGGGTCTCTGATTGCCCTATCATAGAAGTTTAATAGTGCATTTCACTCGCCATTCCACGCGCTTTAAGGTGCCGCCTAGCCCATTACGCTATCTGAAATAGGAACGACGGTAATTGAACAAATGTGATAGAATTTCGGTGAATTATTAAATTAACCATAATGTAAAATGATCTAATCGGGTCTCTGTTCGCCCCACCATAGAAGTCTAATAGTGCATTTCACTCGTAATTTCATGCGCATTGAGATGCCGCTTAGCCCAATACGCTATCTGAAATAGGAGCGACGTAAATTGAAGGAACGTGATAGAATTTCGCTGAATTCTTACCTTAATCATAATATAAAATGATCAAATCGGGTCTCTGATTGCCCTGTCGTAGAAGTTTAATAGTGCATTTTACTCGCCACTCCACGCGCTTTAAGATGCCCCCTAGCCCAGTAGGCTATCTGAAATAGGAGCGACGTAAATTGAACAAATGTGATAGAATTTTGCTGAATTCTTAAATTAACCATAATATAAAATGATCTAATCGGGTCCCTGTTTGCCCTATCATAGAAGTTTAATAGTGCATTTTACTCGCCATTCCTCGCGCTTTAAGATGCCGCCTAGCCCAGTACGCTATCTGAAATAGGAGCGATGTAAATTATACAAATGTGATAGAATTTCGCTGAAATCTTTTATTAACCATAATGTAAAATGATCTAATCGGGTCTCTGTTCGCCCCACCATAGAAGTCTAATAGTGCATTTCACTCGTCATTTCATGCGCTTTGAGATGCCGCTTTGTCCAATACGCTATCTGAAATAGGAGCGACGTAAATTGAACAAATGAGATAGAATTTCGCTGAATTCTTATATTAACCAAAATATAAAATGATCTAATCGGGTCTCTGATTGCCCTATCATAGAAGTATAGTAGTGCATTTCACTCGCCATTCCACGCGCTGTAAGATGCCGCCCAGTCCAGTACGCTATCTGAAATATGAGCGACGTAAATTGAACAAATGTGATAGAATTTCGCTGAATTCTTATATTAACCAAAATATAAAATGATCTAATCGGGTCTCTGATTGCCCTATCATAGAAGTTTAATAGTGCATTTTACTCGCCACTCCACGCGCTTTATGATGCCGCCTAGCCCAATACGCAATCTAAAACAGGAGCGACGTAAGTTGAACAAATGTGATAGAATTACGCTGAATTGTTGTATTAACCGCAATATAAAATGATCTAATCGGGTCTCTGTTTGCCTTATCCTAGAAGTTTAGTATTGCATTTTACTCGCCATTTCATGCGCTTTGAGATGCCGCTTAGCCCAATACGCTATCTGAAATAGGAGCGACGTAAATTGAACAAATGTGATAGAATTTCGCTGAATTCTTATATTAACCAAAATATATAATGATCTAATCGGGTCTCTGATTGCCCTATCATAGATGATTAATAGTGCATTTTACTCGCCACTCCACCCGCTTTAGGATGCCGCCTAGCCCAGTACGCTATCCGAAATAGGAGCGACGTAAATTGAACAAATGTGATAGAATTTTGCTGAATTCTTAAATTAACCTTAATGTAAAATGATCTAATCGGGTCTCTGTTCGCCCTACCATAGAAGTCTAATAGTGGATTACACTCGCCATTTCATGCGCTTTGAGATGCCGCTTAGCCCAATACGCTATTTGAAATAGGAGCGACGTAAATTGAACAAATGTGATAGAATTACGATGTATTCTTATATTAACCGTAATATAAAATGATCTAATCGGGTCTCTGTTTGGCTTATCCTAGAAGTTTAATGGTGCATTTTACGCGCCATTTCATGCGCTTTGAAATGCCGCTTAGCCCAATACGCTATCTGAAATAGCAGCGACGTAAATTGAACAAATGTGATAGAATTTCGCTGAATTCTTAAATTAACCATAATATGAAATGATCTAATCGGGTCTCTGTTTGTCCTACCCCCGAAGTTTAATAGTGCATTTTACTCGCCATTTCATTCGCTTTGAGATGCCGCTTAGCCCAATACGCTATCTGAAATAGGAGCGACGTAAATTGAACAAATGTGATAGAATTTCCGTGAATTCTTACATGAACCTTAATGTAAAATGATCTAATCGGGTCTCTGTTCGCCCTACCATAGAAGTCTAATAGTGCATTTTACTCGCCATTTCATGCGCTTTGAGATGCCGCTTAGCCCAATACGCTATCTGAAATAGGAGCGACGTAGATTGAACAAATGTGATAGAATTTCGCTGAATTCTTCTATTAACCAAAATATATAATGATCTAATCGGGACTCTGATTGCCCTATCACAGATGATTAATAGTGCATTTTACTCGCCACTCCACCCGCTTTAGGATGCCGCCTAGCCCAGTACGCTTTCCGAAATAGGAGCGACGTAAATTGAACAAATGTGATAGAATTTTGCTGAATTCTTAAATTAACCATAATATTAGAAGATCTAATCGGGTCTCTGCTTGCCCTACCCTGGAAGTTTAATAGTGCATTTTACTCGCCATTTCATGCGCTTTGAGATGCCGCATAGCCCAAAACGCTATCTGAAATAGGAGCGACGTAAATTGAACAAATGTGATAGAATTTTACTGAATTCTTAAATTAACCATAATATAAAATGATCTAATCGCGTCTCTGATTGCCCTATCATAGAATTTTAATAGTGCATTTTACTCGCCGTTGCACGCGCTTTAAGATGCCGCCTAGCCCAGTACGCTATCTGAAATTGGAGCGACGTAAATTGAACAAATGTGATAGAACTTCGCTGAAATCTTATATTAAACAAAATATAAAATGATCTAATCAGGTCTCTGTTTGCCTTATCCTAGATGTTTAATAGCGCATTTTACTCGCCACTTCATGCGCTTTGAGAGGCCGCTAAGCCCAATACGCTATCTGAAATAGGAGCGACGTAAATTGAACAAATGTGATAGAATTTCCCTGAAATCTTATATTAAACAAAATATAAAATGATCTAATCGGGTCTCTGTCTGCCTTATCCTAGAAGTTTAATAGTGCATTTTACTCGCCATTGCACGCGCTTTAAGATGCCGCCTATCCCAGTATGCTATCTGAAATAGGAGCGACGTAAGTATAACAAATGTGATAGAATTACGCTGAATTCTTATATTAACCGTAATATAAAATGATCTAAGCGGGTCTCTGTTTGCCTTATCCTAGAAGTTTAATCGCGCATTTTACTCGCCATTTCATGCGCTTTGAGAGGCCGCTTAGCCCAATACGCTATCTGAAATAGGAGCGACGTAAATTGAACAAATGTGATAGAATTTCCCTGAAATCTTATATTAAACAAAATATAAAATGATCGAATCTGGTCTCTGTTTGCCTTATCCTAGAAGTTTAATAGTGCATTTTACTCGCCATTTCATGCGCTTTAAGATGCCGCCTAGCCCAGTACGCTATCTAAAATAGGAGCGACGTAAGTTGAACAAATGTGATAGAATTACGCTGAATTCTTTTATTAACCGTAATATAAAATGATCTAATCGGGTCTCTGTTTGCCTTATCCTAGTAGTTTAATAGTGCATTATACTCGCCATTTCATGCGCTTTGCGATGCCGCTTAGGCCAATACGCTATCTGAAATAGGAGCGACGTAAATTGAATAAATGTGATAGAATTTCGCTGAATTCTTTTATTAATCAAAATGTAAAATGTTCTCATCGGGTCTCTGTTCGACCTAGCCTAGATATTTAATAGTGCATTTTATTCCCCATGTCATGCGCTTTGAGATGCCGCTTAGCCCAATACGGTATCTGAAATAGGAGCGACGTAAATTGAACAAATGTGATAGAATTTTGCTGAATTCTTAAATTAACCATAATATAAAATGATCTAATCGCGTCTCTGATTGCCCTATCATAGAATTTTAATAGTGCATTTTACTCGCCATTCCACGCGCTTTAAGATGCCGCCTAGCCCAGTACGCTATCTGAAATAGGAGCGACGTAAATTGAACAAATGTGACAGAATTTTGCTGAATTCTTAAATTAACCATAATATAAAATGATCTAATCGGGTCTCTGATTGCCCTATCATAGAATTTTAATACTGCCTTTTACTCGCCATTCCACGCGCTTTAAGATGCCGCCTAGCCCAGTACGCTATCTGAAATAGGAGCGACGTAAATTGAACAAATGTGATAGAATTTTCCTGAATTCTTAAATTAACCATAATATAAAATGATCTAATCGGGTCTCTTTTTGCCCTACCCTAGAAGTTTCATAGTGCATTTTACTCGCCATTTCATGCGCTTTGAGATGCCGCTTAGCCCAATACGCTATCTGAAATAGGAGCGACGTAAATTGAACAAATGTGATACAATTTCCCTGAAATCTTATATTAAACAAAATATAAAATGATCTAATCGGGTCTCTGATTGCCCTATCATAGAAGTTTAGTAGTGAATTTTACTCGCCATTCCACGCGCTTTAAGATGCCGCCTAGCCCAGTACGCTATCTGAAATATGAGCGACGTAAGTTGAACAAATGTGATAGAATTACGCTGAATTCTTATATTAACCGTAATATAAAATGATCTAATCGGGTATCTGTTTGCCTTACCCTAGAAGTTTAATAGTGCGTTTTACTCGCCATTTCATGCGCTTTGAGATGCCGCATAGCCCAATACGCTATCTGAAATATGAGCGACGTAAATTGAACAAATGTGATAGAATTTCGCTGAATTCTTATATTAACCAAAATATAAAATGATCTAATCGGGTCTCTGATTGCCCTATCATAGAAGTTTAATAGTGCATTTTACTCGCCACTCCACGCGCTTTATGATGCCGCCTAGCCCAATACGCTATCTAAAACAGGAGCGACGTAAGTTGAACAAATGTGATAGAATTACGCTGAATTGTTGTATTAACCGCAATATAAAATGATCTAATCGGGTCTCTGTTTGCCTTATCCTAGAAGTTTAGTATTGCATTTTACTCGCCATTTCATGCGCTTTGAGATGCCGCTTAGCCCAATACGCTATCTGAAATAGGAGCGACGTAAATTGAACAAATGTGATAGAATTTCGCTGAATTCTTATATTAACCAAAATATATAATGATCTAATCGGGTCTCTGATTGCCCTATCATAGATGATTAATAGTGCATTTTACTCGCCACTCCACCCGCTTTAGGATGCCGCCTAGCCCAGTACGCTATCCGAAATAGGAGCGACGTAAATTGAACAAATGTGATAGAATTTTGCTGAATTCTTAAATTAACCTTAATGTAAAATGATCTAATCAGGTCTCTGTTCGCCCTACCATAGAAGTCTAATAGTGGATTACACTCGCCATTTCATGCGCTTTGAGATGCCGCTTAGCCCAATACGCTATTTGAAATAGGAGCGACGTAAATTGAACAAATGTGATAGAATTACGATGTATTCTTATATTAACCGTAATATAAAATGATCTAATCGGGTCTCTGTTTGGCTTATCCTAGAAGTTTAATGGTGCATTTTACGCGCCATTTCATGCGCTTTGAAATGCCGCTTAGCCCAATACGCTATCTGAAATAGGAGCGACGTAAATTGAACAAATGTGATAGAATTTCGCTGAATTCTTATATTAACCAAAATATAAAATGATCTAATCGGGTCTCTGATTGCCCTATCATAGAAGTTTAATAGTGCATTTTACTCGCCGTTGCACGCGCTTTAAGATGCCGCCTAGCCCAGTACGCTATCTGAAATTGGAGCGACGTAAATTGAACAAATGTGATAGAACTTCGCTGAAATCTTATATTAAACAAAATATAAAATGATCTAATCAGGTCTCTGTTTGCCTTATCCTAGATGTTTAATAGCGCATTTTACTCGCCACTTCATGCGCTTTGAGAGGCCGCTAAGCCCAATACGCTATCTGAAATAGGAGCGACGTAAATTGAACAAATGTGATAGAATTTCCCTGAAATCTTATATTAAACAAAATATAAAATGATCTAATCGGGTCTCTGTCTGCCTTATCCTAGAAGTTTAATAGTGCATTTTACTCGCCATTGCACGCGCTTTAAGATGCCGCCTATCCCAGTATGCTATCTGAAATAGGAGCGACGTAAGTATAACAAATGTGATAGAATTACGCTGAATTCTTATATTAACCGTAATATAAAATGATCTAAGCGGGTCTCTGTTTGCCTTATCCTAGAAGTTTAATCGCGCATTTTACTCGCCATTTCATGCGCTTTGAGAGGCCGCTTAGCCCAATACGCTATCTGAAATAGGAGCGACGTAAATTGAACAAATGTGATAGAATTTCCCTGAAATCTTATATTAAACAAAATATAAAATGATCGAATCTGGTCTCTGTTTGCCTTATCCTAGAAGTTTAATAGTGCATTTTACTCGCCATTTCATGCGCTTTAAGATGCCGCCTAGCCCAGTACGCTATCTAAAATAGGAGCGACGTAAGTTGAACAAATGTGATAGAATTACGCTGAATTCTTATATTAACCGTAATATAAAATGATCTAATCGGGTCTCTGTTTGCCTTATCCTAGTAGTTTAATAGTGCATTATACTCGCCATTTCATGCGCTTTGCGATGCCGCTTAGGCCAATACGCTATCTGAAATAGGAGCGACGTAAATTGAATAAATGTGATAGAATTTCGCTGAATTCTTTTATTAATCAAAATGTAAAATGTTCTCATCGGGTCTCTGTTCGACCTAGCCTAGATATTTAATAGTGCATTTTATTCCCCATTTCATGCGCTTTGAGATGCCGCTTAGCCCAATACGCTATCTGAAATAGGAGCGACGTAAATTGAACAAATGTGATAGAATTTTGCTGAATTCTTAAATTAACCATAATATAAAATGATCTAATCGCGTCTCTGATTGCCCTATCATAGAAGTTTAATAGTGCATTTTACTCGCCATTCCACGCGCTTTAAGATGCCGCCTAGCCCAGTACGCTATCTGAAATAGGAGCGACGTAAATTGAACAAATGTGACAGAATTTTGCTGAATTCTTAAATTAACCATAATATAAAATGATCTAATCGGGTCTCTGATTGCCCTATCATAGAAGTTTAATACTGCCTTTTACTCGCCATTCCACGCGCTTTAAGATGCCGCCTAGCCCAGTACGCTATCTGAAATAGGAGCGACGTAATTGAACAAATGTGATAGAATTTCCCTGAATTCTTAAATTAACCATAATATAAAATGATCTAATCGGGTCTCTTTTTGCCCTACCCTAGAAGTTTCATAGTGCATTTTACTCGCCATTTCATGCGCTTTGAGATGCCGCTTAGCCCAATACGCTATCTGAAATAGGAGCGACGTAAATTGAACAAATGTGATAGAATTTCCCTGAAATCTTATATTAAACAAAATATAAAATGATCTAATCGGGTCTCTGATTGCCCTATCATAGAAGTTTAGTAGTGAATTTTACTCGCCATTCCACGCGCTTTAAGATGCCGCCTAGCCCAGTACGCTATCTGAAATAGGAGCGACGTAAGTTGAACAATGTGATAGAATTACGCTGAATTCTTATATTAACCGTAATATAAAATGATCTAATCGGGTATCTGTTTGCCTTACCCTAGAAGTTTAATAGTGCATTTTACTCGCCATTTCATGCGCTTTGAGATGCCGCATAGCCCAATACGCTATCTGAAATATGAGCGACGTAAATTGAACAAATGTGATAGAATTTCGCTGAATTCTTATATTAACCAAAATATAAAATGATCTAATCGGGTCTCTGATTGCCCTATCATAGAAGTTTAATAGTGCATTTTACTCGCCACTCCACGCGCTTTATGATGCCGCCTAGCCCAATACGCTATCTAAAACAGGAGCGACGTAAGTTGAACAAATGTGATAGAATTACGCTGAATTGTTGTATTAACCGCAATATAAAATGATCTAATCGGGTCTCTGTTTGCCTTATCCTAGAAGTTTAGTATTGCATTTTACTCGCCATTTCATGCGCTTTGAGATGCCGCTTAGCCCAATACGCTATCTGAAATAGGAGCGACGTAAATTGAACAAATGTGATAGAATTTCGCTGAATTCTTATATTAACCAAAATATATAATGATCTAATCGGGTCTCTGATTGCCCTATCATAGATGATTAATAGTGCATTTTACTCGCCACTCCACCCGCTTTAGGATGCCGCCTAGCCCAGTACGCTATCCGAAATAGGAGCGACGTAAATTGAACAAATGTGATAGAATTTTGCTGAATTCTTAAATTAACCTTAATGTAAAATGATCTAATCAGGTCTCTGTTCGCCCTACCATAGAAGTCTAATAGTGGATTACACTCGCCATTTCATGCGCTTTGAGATGCCGCTTAGCCCAATACGCTATTTGAAATAGGAGCGACGTAAATTGAACAAATGTGATAGAATTACGATGTATTCTTATATTAACCGTAATATAAAATGATCTAATCGGGTCTCTGTTTGGCTTATCCTAGAAGTTTAATGGTGCATTTTACGCGCCATTTCATGCGCTTTGAAATGCCGCTTAGCCCAATACGCTATCTGAAATAGGAGCGACGTAAATTGAACAAATGTGATAGAATTTCGCTGAATTCTTATATTAACCAAAATATAAAATGATCTAATCGGGTCTCTGATTGCCCTATCATAGAAGTTTAATAGTGCATTTTACTCGCCATTCCACGCGCTTTAAGATGCCGCCTAGCCCAGGACGCTATCTGAAATAGGAGCGACGTAAATTGAACAAATGTGACAGAATTTTGCTGAATTCTTAAATTAACCATAATATAAAATGATCTAATCGGGTCTCTGATTGCCCTATCATAGAATTTTAATACTGCCTTTTACTCGCCATTCCACGCGCTTTAAGATGCCGCCTAGCCCAGTACGCTATCTGAAATAGGAGCGACGTAAATTGAACAAATGTGATAGAATTTTCCTGAATTCTTAAATTAACCATAATATAAAATGATCTAATCGGGTCTCTTTTTGCCCTACCCTAGAAGTTTCATAGTGCATTTTACTCGCCATTTCATGCGCTTTGAGATGCCGCTTAGCCCAATACGCTATCTGAAATAGGAGCGACGTAAATTGAACAAATGTGATACAATTTCCCTGAAATCTTATATTAAACAAAATATAAAATGATCTAATCGGGTCTCTGATTGCCCTATCATAGAAGTTTAGTAGTGAATTTTACTCGCCATTCCACGCGCTTTAAGATGCCGCCTAGCCCAGTACGCTATCTGAAATATGAGCGACGTAAGTTGAACAAATGTGATAGAATTACGCTGAATTCTTATATTAACCGTAATATAAAATGATCTAATCGGGTATCTGTTTGCCTTACCCTAGAAGTTTAATAGTGCATTTTACTCGCCATTTCATGCGCTTTGAGATGCCGCATAGCCCAATACGCTATCTGAAATATGAGCGACGTAAATTGAACAAATGTGATAGAATTTCGCTGAATTCTTATATTAACCAAAATATAAAATGATCTAATCGGGTCTCTGATTGCCCTATCATAGAAGTTTAATAGTGCATTTTACTCGCCACTCCACGCGCTTTATGATGCCGCCTAGCCCAATACGCTATCTAAAACAGGAGCGACGTAAGTTGAACAAATGTGATAGAATTACGCTGAATTGTTGTATTAACCGCAATATAAAATGATCTAATCGGGTCTCTGTTTGCCTTATCCTAGAAGTTTAGTATTGCATTTTACTCGCCATTTCATGCGCTTTGAGATGCCGCTTAGCCCAATACGCTATCTGAAATAGGAGCGACGTAAATTGAACAAATGTGATAGAATTTCGCTGAATTCTTATATTAACCAAAATATATAATGATCTAATCGGGTGTCTGATTGCCCTATCATAGATGATTAATAGTGCATTTTACTCGCCACTCCACCCGCTTTAGGATGCCGCCTAGCCCAGTACGCTATCCGAAATAGGAGCGACGTAAATTGAACAAATGTGATAGAATTTCGCTGAATTCTTATATTAACCTTAATGTAAAATGATCTAATCGGGTCTCTGTTCGCCCTACCATAGAAGTCTAATAGTGCATTTCACTCGCAATTTCATGCGCTTTGAGATGCCGCTTAGCCCAATACGCTATTTGAAATAGGAGCGACGTAAATTGAACAAATGTGATAGAATTACGATGTATTCTTATATTAACCATAATATAAAATGATCTAATCGGGTCCCTGTTTGGCTTATCCTAGAAGTTTAATGGTGCATTTTACGCGCCATTTCATGCGCTTTGAAATGCCGCTTAGCCCAATACGCTATCTGAAATAGGAGCGACGTAAATTGAACAAATGTGATAGAATTTCGCTGAATTCTTAAATTAACCATAATATGAAATGATCTAATCGGGTCTCTGTTTGTCCTACCCCCGAAGTTTAATAGTGCATTTTACTCGCCATTTCATTCGCTTTGAGATGCCGCTTAGCCCAATACGCTATCTGAAATAGGAGCGACGTAAATTGAACAAATGTGATAGAATTTCCGTGAATTCTTACATGAACCTTAATGTAAAATGATCTAATCGGGTCTCTGTTCGCCCTACCATAGAAGTCTAATAGTGCATTTTACTCGCCATTTCATGCGCTTTGAGATGCCGCTTAGCCCAATACGCTATCTGAAATAGGAGCGACGTAGATTGAACAAATGTGATAGAATTTCGCTGAATTCTTATATTAACCAAAATATATAATGATCTAATCGGGACTCTGATTGCCCTATCACAGATGATTAATAGTGCATTTTACTCGCCACTCCACCCGCTTTAGGATGCCGCCTAGCCCAGTACGCTTTCCGAAATAGGAGCGACGTAAATTGAACAAATGTGATAGAATTTTGCTGAATTCTTAAATTAACCATAATATTAGAAGATCTAATCGGGTCTCTGCTTGCCCTACCCTGGAAGTTTAATAGTGCATTTTACTCGCCATTTCATGCGCTTTGAGATGCCGCATAGCCCAAAACGCTATCTGAAATAGGAGCGACGTAAATTGAACAAATGTGATAGAACTTCGCTGAAATCTTATATTAAACAAAATATAAAATGATCTAATCAGGTCTCTGTTTGCCTTATCCTAGATGTTTAATAGCGCATTTTACTCGCCACTTCATGCGCTTTGAGAGGCCGCTAAGCCCAATACGCTATCTGAAATAGGAGCGACGTAAATTGAACAAATGTGATAGAATTTCCCTGAAATCTTATATTAAACAAAATATAAAATGATCTAATCGGGTCTCTGTCTGCCTTATCCTAGAAGTTTAATAGTGCATTTTACTCGCCATTGCACGCGCTTTAAGATGCCGCCTATCCCAGTATGCTATCTGAAATAGGAGCGACGTAAGTATAACAAATGTGATAGAATTACGCTGAATTCTTATATTAACCGTAATATAAAATGATCTAATCGGGTCTCTGTTTGCCTTATCCTAGAAGTTTAATCGCGCATTTTACTCGCCATTTCATGCGCTTTGAGAGGCCGCTTAGCCCAATACGCTATCTGAAATAGGAGCGACGTAAATTGAACAAATGTGATAGAATTTCCCTGAAATCTTATATTAAACAAAATATAAAATGATCGAATCTGGTCTCTGTTTGCCTTATCCTAGAAGTTTAATAGTGCATTTTACTCGCCATTTCATGCGCTTTAAGATGCCGCCTAGCCCAGTACGCTATCTAAAATAGGAGCGACGTAAGTTGAACAAATGTGATAGAATTACGCTGAATTCTTATATTAACCGTAATATAAAATGATCTAATCGGGTCTCTGTTTGCCTTATCCTAGTAGTTTAATAGTGCATTATACTCGCCATTTCATGCGCTTTGCGATGCCGCTTAGGCCAATACGCTATCTGAAATAGGAGCGACGTAAATTGAATAAATGTGATAGAATTTCGCTGAATTCTTTTATTAATCAAAATGTAAAATGTTCTCATCGGGTCTCTGTTCGACCTAGCCTAGATATTTAATAGTGCATTTTATTCCCCATGTCATGCGCTTTGAGATGCCGCTTAGCCCAATACGGTATCTGAAATAGGAGCGACGTAAATTGAACAAATGTGATAGAATTTTGCTGAATTCTTAAATTAACCATAATATAAAATGATCTAATCGCGTCTCTGATTGCCCTATCATAGAAGTTTAATAGTGCATTTTACTCGCCATTCCACGCGCTTTAAGATGCCGCCTAGCCCAGTACGCTATCTGAAATAGGAGCGACGTAAATTGAACAAATGTGACAGAATTTTGCTGAATTCTTAAATTAACCATAATATAAAATGATCTAATCGGGTCTCTGATTGCCCTATCATAGAATTTTAATACTGCCTTTTACTCGCCATTCCACGCGCTTTAAGATGCCGCCTAGCCCAGTACGCTATCTGAAATAGGAGCGACGTAAATTGAACAAATGTGATAGAATTTTCCTGAATTCTTAAATTAACCATAATATAAAATGATCTAATCGGGTCTCTTTTTGCCCTACCCTAGAAGTTTCATAGTGCATTTTACTCGCCATTTCATGCGCTTTGAGATGCCGCTTAGCCCAATACGCTATCTGAAATAGGAGCGACGTAAATTGAACAAATGTGATACAATTTCCCTGAAATCTTATATTAAACAAAATATAAAATGATCTAATCGGGTCTCTGATTGCCCTATCATAGAAGTTTAGTAGTGAATTTTACTCGCCATTCCACGCGCTTTAAGATGCCGCCTAGCCCAGTACGCTATCTGAAATATGAGCGACGTAAGTTGAACAAATGTGATAGAATTACGCTGAATTCTTATATTAACCGTAATATAAAATGATCTAATCGGGTATCTGTTTGCCTTACCCTAGAAGTTTAATAGTGCGTTTTACTCGCCATTTCATGCGCTTTGAGATGCCGCATAGCCCAATACGCTATCTGAAATATGAGCGACGTAAATTGAACAAATGTGATAGAATTTCGCTGAATTCTTATATTAACCAAAATATAAAATGATCTAATCGGGTCTCTGATTGCCCTATCATAGAAGTTTAATAGTGCATTTTACTCGCCACTCCACGCGCTTTATGATGCCGCCTAGCACAATACGCTATCTAAAACAGGAGCGACGTAAGTTGAACAAATGTGATAGAATTACGCTGAATTGTTGTATTAACCGCAATATAAAATGATCTAATCGGGTCTCTGTTTGCCTTATCCTAGAAGTTTAGTATTGCATTTTACTCGCCATTTCATGCGCTTTGAGATGCCGCTTAGCCCAATACGCTATCTGAAATAGGAGCGACGTAAATTGAACAAATGTGATAGAATTTCGCTGAATTCTTATATTAACCAAAATATATAATGATCTAATCGGGTCTCTGATTGCCCTATCATAGATGATTAATAGTGCATTTTACTCGCCACTCCACCCGCTTTAGGATGCCGCCTAGCCCAGTACGCTATCCGAAATAGGAGCGACGTAAATTGAACAAATGTGATAGAATTTCGCTGAATTCTTAAATTAACCATAATATGAAATGATCTAATCGGGTCTCTGTTTGTCCTACCCCCGAAGTTTAATAGTGCATTTTACTCGCCATTTCATTCGCTTTGAGATGCCGCTTAGCCCAATACGCTATCTGAAATAGGAGCGACGTAAATTGAACAAATGTGATAGAATTTCCGTGAATTCTTACATGAACCTTAATGTAAAATGATCTAATCGGGTCTCTGTTCGCCCTACCATAGAAGTCTAATAGTGCATTTTACTCGCCATTTCATGCGCTTTGAGATGCCGCTTAGCCCAATACGCTATCTGAAATAGGAGCGACGTAGATTGAACAAATGTGATAGAATTTCGCTGAATTCTTATATTAACCAAAATATATAATGATCTAATCGGGACTCTGATTGCCCTATCACAGATGATTAATAGTGCATTTTACTCGCCACTCCACCCGCTTTAGGATGCCGCCTAGCCCAGTACGCTTTCCGAAATAGGAGCGACGTAAATTGAACAAATGTGATAGAATTTTGCTGAATTCTTAAATTAACCATAATATTAGAAGATCTAATCGGGTCTCTGCTTGCCCTACCCTGGAAGTTTAATAGTGCATTTTACTCGCCATTTCATGCGCTTTGAGATGCCGCATAGCCCAAAACGCTATCTGAAATAGGAGCGACGTAAATTGAACAAATGTGATAGAATTTTACTGAATTCTTAAATTAACCATAATATAAAATGATCTAATCGCGTCTCTGATTGCCCTATCATAGAATTTTAATAGTGCATTTTACTCGCCATTGCACGCGCTTTAAGATGCCGCCTAGCCCAGTACGCTATCTGAAATAGGAGCGACGTAAATTGAACAAATGTGATAGAATTACGCTGAATTCTTATATTAACCGTAATATAAAATGATCTAATCGAGTCGCTGTTCGCCCTTCCCTAGAAGTTTAATAGTGCACTTTACTCGCCATTTCATGCGCTTTGACATGCCGCTTAGCCCAATACGCTATCTGAAATAGGAGCAACGTAAGTTGAACAAATGTGATAGAATTTCGCTGAATTCTTTTATTAACCATAATGTAAAATGATCTAATCGGGTCTCTGTTCGCCCTAGCCTAGAAGTATAATGGTGAATTTCACTCGCCATTTCATGCGCTTTGAGATGCCGCTTAGCGCAGTACGCTACCTGAAATAGGAGCGACGTAAATTGAACAAATGTGATAGAATTTCGCTGAATTCTTATATTAACCTTAATGTAAAATGATCTAATCGGGTCTCTGTTCGCCCTACCATAGAAGTCTAATAGTGCATTTCACTCGCAATTTCATGCGCTTTGAGATGCCGCTTAGCCCAATACGCTATTTGAAATAGGAGCGACGTAAATTGAACAAATGTGATAGAATTACGCTGAATTCTTATATTAACCGTAATATAAAATGATCTAATCGGGTCTCTGTTTGCCTTATCCTAGAAGTTTAATAGTGCATTTTACTCGCCATTTCATGTGCTTTGCGATGCCGCTTAGGCCAATACGCTATCTGAAATAGGAGCGACGTAAATTGAATAAATGAGATAGAATTTCGCTGAATTCTTAAATTAACCATAATATAAAATGATTTAATCGGGTCTTTGTTTGCCCTAGCATAGAAGTCTAATAGTGCATTTCACTCGCCATTTCATGCGCTTTCAGATGCCGCTTAGCCCAATACGCTATCTGAAATAGGAGCGACGTAAATTGAACAAATGTGATAGAATTTCGCTGAATTCTTTTATGAACCATAATGTAAAATGATCTAATCCGGTCTCCGTTCACCATGGCCTAGAAGTTTAATAGCGCATTTTATTCGCCATTTCATGCGCTTTGAGATGCCGCTTAGCCCAATACGCTATCTGAAATAGGTGCGACGTAAATTGAACAAATGTGATAGAATTTCCCTGAAATATTTTATTAAACAAAATATAAAATGATCTAATCGGGTCTCTGATTGCCCTATCATAGTAGTTTAGTAGTGCATTTTACTCGCCATTCCACGCGTTTTAAGATGCCGCCTAGCCCAGTACGCTATCTAAAATAGGAGCGACGTAAGTTGAACAAATGTGATAGAATTACGCTGAATTCTTTTATTAACCGTAATATAAAATGATCTAATCGGGCCTCTGTTTGCCTTATCCTAGAAGTTTAATAGTGCATTATACCCGCCATTTCATGCGCTTTGCGATGCCGCTTAGGCCAATACGCTATCTGAAATAGGAGCGACGTAAATTGAATAAATGTGATAGAATTTCGCTGAATTCTTAAATTAACCATAACATAAAATGATCTAATCGGGTCTCTGCTTGCCCTACCCTAGAAGTTTAATAGTGCATTTTACTCCTCATTTCATGCGCTTTGAGAAGTCGCTTAGCCCAATACGCTATCTGAAATAGGAGAGACGTAAATTGAACCAATGTTATAGAATTTTGCTGAATTCTTAAATTATCCATAATATAAAATGACCTAATCGGGTCTCTGTTTGCTCTACCCTAGAAGTTTAATAGCGCATTTTACTCGCCATTTCGTGCGCTCTGAGATGCCGCTTAGCTCAATACGCTATCTGAAATAGGAGCGACGTAAGTTGAACAAATGTGATAGAATTTCGCTGAATTCTTTTATGAACCATAATGTAAAATGATCTAATCGGGTCTCCGTTCGCCATAGCCTAAAAGTTTAATAGCGCATTTTATTCGCCATTTCATGCGCTTTGAGATGCCGCTTAGCCCAATACGCTATCTGAAATAGGTGCGACGTAAATTGAACAAATGTGATAGAATTTCCCTGAAATCTTATATTAAACAAAATATAAAATGATCTAATCGGGTCTCTGTCTGCCTTATCCTAGAAGTTTAATAGTGCATTTTACTCGCCATTGCACGCGCTTTAAGATGCCGCCTATCCCAGTATGCTATCTGAAATAGGAGCGACGTAAGTATAACAAATGTGATAGAATTACGCTGAATTCTTATATTAACCGTAATATAAAATGATCTAATCGGGTCTCTGTTTGCCTTATCCTAGAAGTTTAATAGTGCATTATAATCGCCATTTCATGCGCTTTGCGATGCCGCGTAGGCCAATACGCTATCTGAAATAGGAGCGACGTAAATTGAATAAATGTGATAGAATTTCGCTGAATTCTTTTATTAATCAAAATGTAAAATGTTCTCATCGGGTCTCTGTTCGACCTAGCCTAGATGTTTAATAGTGCATTTTATTCCCCATGTCATGCGCTTTGAGATGCCGCTTAGCCCAATACACTATCTGAAATAGGAGCGACGTAAATTGAACAAATGTGATAGAATTTTGCTGAATTCTTAAATTAACCATAATATAAAATGATCTAATCGCGTCTCTGATTGCCCTATCATAGAATTTTAATAGTGCATTTTACTCGCCATTCCACGCGCTTTAAGATGCCGCCTAGCCCAGTACGCTATCTGAAATAGGAGCGACGTAAATTGAACAAATGTGATAGAATTACGCTGAATTCTTATATTAACCGTAATATAAAATGATCTAATCGAGTCGCTGTTCGCCCTTCCCTAGAAGTTTAATAGTGCACTTTACTCGCCATTTCATGCGCTTTGACATGCCGCTTAGCCCAATACGCTATCTGAAATAGGAGCAACGTAAGTTGAACAAATGTGATAGAATTTCGCTGAATTCTTTTATTAACCATAATGTAAAATGATCTAATCGGGTCTCTGTTCGCCCTAGCCTAGAAGTATAATGGTGAATTTCACTCGCCATTTCATGCGCTTTGAGATGCCGCTTAGCGCAGTACGCTACCTGAAATAGGAGCGACGTAAATTGAACAAATGTGATAGAATTTCGCTGAATTCTTATATTAACCTTAATGTAAAATGATCTAATCGGGTCTCTGTTCGCCCTACCATAGAAGTCTAATAGTGCATTTCACTCGCAATTTCATGCGCTTTGAGATGCCGCTTAGCCCAATACGCTATTTGAAATAGGAGCGACGTAAATTGAACAAATGTGATAGAATTACGCTGAATTCTTATATTAACCGTAATATAAAATGATCTAATCGGGTCTCTGTTTGCCTTATCCTAGAAGTTTAATAGTGCATTTTACTCGCCATTTCATGTGCTTTGCGATGCCGCTTAGGCCAATACGCTATCTGAAATAGGAGCGACGTAAATTGAATAAATGTGATAGAATTTCGCTGAATTCTTAAATTAACCATAATATAAAATGATTTAATCGGGTCTTTGTTTGCCCTAGCATAGAAGTCTAATAGTGCATTTCACTCGCCATTTCATGCGCTTTCAGATGCCGCTTAGCCCAATACGCTATCTGAAATAGGAGCGACGTAAATTGAACAAATGTGATAGAATTTCGCTGAATTCTTTTATGAACCATAATGTAAAATGATCTAATCCGGTCTCCGTTCACCATGGCCTAGAAGTTTAATAGCGCATTTTATTCGCCATTTCATGCGCTTTGAGATGCCGCTTAGCCCAATACGCTATCTGAAATAGGAGCGACGTAAATTGAACAAATGTGATAGAATTTCCCTGAAATATTTTATTAAACAAAATATAAAATGATCTAATCGGGTCTCTGATTGCCCTATCATAGTAGTTTAGTAGTGCATTTTACTCGCCATTCCACGCGTTTTAAGATGCCGCCTAGCCCAGTACGCTATCTAAAATAGGAGCGACGTAAGTTGAACAAATGTGATAGAATTACGCTGAATTCTTTTATTAACCGTAATATAAAATGATCTAATCGGGCCTCTGTTTGCCTTATCCTAGAAGTTTAATAGTGCATTATACCCGCCATTTCATGCGCTTTGCGATGCCGCTTAGGCCAATACGCTATCTGAAATAGGAGCGACGTAAATTGAATAAATGTGATAGAATTTCGCTGAATTCTTAAATTAACCATAACATAAAATGATCTAATCGGGTCTCTGCTTGCCCTACCCTAGAAGTTTAATAGTGCATTTTACTCCTCATTTCATGCGCTTTGAGAAGTCGCTTAGCCCAATACGCTATCTGAAATAGGAGAGACGTAAATTGAACCAATGTTATAGAATTTTGCTGAATTCTTAAATTATCCATAATATAAAATGACCTAATCGGGTCTCTGTTTGCTCTACCCTAGAAGTTTAATAGCGCATTTTACTCGCCATTTCGTGCGCTCTGAGATGCCGCTTAGCTCAATACGCTATCTGAAATAGGAGCGACGTAAGTTGAACAAATGTGATAGAATTTCGCTGAATTCTTTTATGAACCATAATGTAAAATGATCTAATCGGGTCTCCGATCGCCATAGCCTAAAAGTTTAATAGCGCATTTTATTCGCCATTTCATGCGCTTTGAGATGCCGCTTAGCCCAATACGCTATCTGAAATAGGTGCGACGTAAATTGAACAAATGTGATAGAATTTCCCTGAAATCTTATATTAAACAAAATATAAAATCATCTAGTCGGGTCTCTGATTGCCCTATCATAGAAGTTTAGTAGTGCATTTTACTCGCCATTCCACGCGCTTTAAGATGCCGCCTAGCCCAGTACGCTATCTGAAATAGGAGCGACGTAAATTGAATAAATGAGATAGAATTTCGCTGAATTCTTAAATTAACCATAATATAAAATGATTTAATCGGGTCTTTGTTTGCCCTAGCATAGAAGTCTAATAGTGCATTTCACTCGCCATTTCATGTGGTTTCAGATGCCGCTTAGCCCAATACGCTATCTGAAATAGGAGCGACGTAAATTGAACAAATGTGATAGAATTTTGCTGACTTCTTAAATTAACCATAATATAAAATGATCTAATCGGGTCTCTGTCTACCCTACGCTAGAAGTTTAATAGTGCATTTTACTCACCATTTCATGCGCTTTGAGATGCCGCTTAGCCCAATACACTATCTGAGATAGGAGCGACGTAAATTGAACAAATGTGATAGAATTTCGCTGAATTCTTAAATTAACCATAATATAAAATCATCTAGTCGGGTCTCTGATTGCCCTATCATAGAAGTTTAGTAGTGCATTTCACTCGCCATTCCATGCGCTTTAAGATGCCGCCGAGCCCAGTACGCTATCTGAAATAGGAACGACGTAAATTGAACAAATGTGATAGAATTTTGCTGAATTCTTAAATTAACCATAATATAAAATGATCTAATCGGGTCTCTGTTTACCCTACGCTAGAAGTTTAATAGTGCATTTTACTCACCATTTCATGCGCTTTGAGATGCCGCTTAGCCCAATATGCTATCTGAAATAGGAGCGACGTAAGTTGAACGAATGTGATAGAATTTCGCTGAATTCTTTTATTAACCATAATGTAAAATGATCTGATCGGGTCTCTGTTCGCCCTAGCCTAGAAGTTTAATAGTGCATTTTATTCACCATTTCATGCGCTTTGAGATGCCGCTTAGCCGAACACGCTATCTGAAATAGGAGCGACGTAAATTGAACAAATGTGATACAATTTCCCTGAAATCTTATATTAAACAAAATATAAAATGATCTAAGCGGGTCTCTGATTGCCCTATCATAGAAGTTTAGTAGTGCATTTTACTCGCCATTCCATGCGCTTTAAGATGCCGCCTAGCCCAGTACGCTATCAGAAATAGGAGCGACGTAAGTTGAACAAATGTGATAGAATTTCGCTGAATTCTTTAATTAACCATAATATAAAATGATCTCATAGGGTCTCTGCTTGCCCTACCCTAGAAGTTTAATAGTGCATTTTACTCGCCATTTCATGCGCTTTGAGATGCCGCATAGCCCAATACACTATCTGAGATAGGAGCGACGTAAATTGAACAAATGTGATAGAATTTCGCTGAATTCTTAAATTAACCATAATATAAAATGATCTAATCGGGTCTCTGTTCGCCCTACCATAGAAGTCTAATAGTGCATTTCACTCGCCATTCCATGCGCTTTAAGATGCCGCCGAGCCCAGTACGCTATCTGAAATAGGAACGACGTAAATTGAACAAATGTGATAGAATTTTGGTGAATTCTTAAATTAACCATAATATAAAATGATCTAATCGGGTCTCTGTTTACCCTACGCTAGAAGTTTAATAGTGCATTTTACTCACCATTTCATGCGCTTTGAGATGCCGCTTAGCCCAATACGCTATCTGAAATAGGAGCGACGTAAGTTGAACGAATGTGATAGAATTTCGCTGAATTCTTTTATTAACCATAATGTAAAATGATCTGATCGGGTCTCTGTTCGCCCTAGCCTAGAAGTTTAATAGTGCATTTTATTCGCCATTTCATGCGCTTTGAGATGCCGCTTAGCCGAACACGCTATCTGAAATAGGAGCGACGTAAATTGAACAAATGTGATAGAATTTCCCTGAAATCTTATATTAAACAAAATATAAAATGATCTAATCGGGTCTCTGATTGCCCTATCATAGAAGCTTAGTAGTGCATTTTACTCGCCATTCCACGCGCTTTAAGATGCCGCCTAGCCCAGTATGCTATCTGAAATAGGAATGACGTAAGTTGAACAAATGTGATAGAATTACGCTGAATTCTTATATTAACCGTAATATAAAATGATCTAATCGGGTCTCTGTTTGCCTTATCCTAGAAGTTTAGTATTGCATTTTACTCGCCATTTCATGCGCTTTGAGATGCCGGTTAGCCCAATACGCTATCTGAATTTGGAGCGACGTAAATTGAACAAATGTGATAGAATTTTGCTGAATTCTTAAATTAACCATAATATTAGATGATCTAATCGGGTCTCTGTTTGCCCTACCCTAGAAGTTTAATAGTGCACTTTACTCGCCATTTCATGCGCTTTGACATGCCGCTTAGCCCAATACGCTATCTGAAATAGGAGCGACGTAAGTTGAACAAATGTGATAGAATTACGCTGAATTCTTATATTAACCTTAATGTAAAATGATCTAATCGGGCCTCTGTTCGCCCTAGCCTAGAAGTATAATAGTGCATTTTATTCGCCATTTCATGCGCTTTGAGATGCCGCTTAGCCCAATACGCTATCTGAAATAGGTGCGACGTAAATTGAACAAATGTGATAGA
>CAKAJE020001839.1:0-108575 GCA_916610135.2 Macropis europaea | reverse complement strand
GATGTTTAATAGCGCGATGTTTAATAGCGCATTTTACTCGCCATTTCATGCGCTTTGAGATGCCGCTTAGCCCAATACGCTATCAGGAATGGGAGCGACGTAAATTGAACAAATGTGATAGAATTTTCGTGAATCCTTATATTAACCTTAATGTAAAATGATCCAATCGGGTCTCTGTTCGCCCTACCATAGAAGTCTAATAGTGCATTTCACTCGCCATTTCATGCGCCTTGAGATGCCGCTTAGCCCAATACGCTATCTGAAATAGGAGCGACGTAAGTTGACAAATGTGATAGAATTACGCTGCATTCTTTATTAACCATAATGTAAAATGATCTGCTCGGGTCTCTGTTCGCCCTAGCCTAGAAGTTTAATAGTGCATTTTATTCGCCATTTCATGCGCTTTGAGATGCCGCTTAGCCAAATACGCTATCTGAAATTGGAGCGACGTAAATGGAACAAATGTGGTAGAATTTCGCTGAATTCTTAAATTAACCATAATATAAAATGATCTAATCGGGTCTCTGTTTGCCCTACCCTAGAAGTTTAATAGTGCATTTTACTCGCCATTCCACGCGCTTTAAGATGCCGCTAGCCCAGTACGCTATCTGAAATAGGAGCGACTTAAATTCAACAAATGTGATAGAATTTCGCTCAATTCTTAAATTAACCATAATATAAAATGATCTAATCGGGTCTCTGTTTGCCCTACCCTAGGAGTTTAATAGTGCATTTTACTCGCCATTTCATGCGCTTTGAGATGCCGCTTAGCCCAATACGCTATCTGAAATATCAGCGACACGAATTGAACAAATGTGATAGAATTTCCCTGAAATCTTGTATTAAACAAAATATAAAATGATCTAATCGCGTCTCTGATTGCCCTATCATACAACATTAATAGTGCATTTTACTCGCCACTCCACGCGCTTTAGGATGCCCGCCTAGCCCAGTACGCTATCCGAAATAGGAGCGACGTAAATTGAACAAATGTGATAGAATTTTGCTGAATTCTTAAATTAACCATAATATAAAATGATCTAATCGGGTCTCTGTTTGCCCTACCCTAGAAGTTTAATAGTGCATTTTACTCGCCATTTCATGCGCTTTGAGATGCCGCTTAACCCAATACGCTATCTGAAATAGGAGCAACGAAAGTTGAACAAATGTGATAGAATTTCGCTGAATTATTTTATTAACCAGAATGTAAAATGATCTAATCGGTTCTCTGTTCGCCCTAGCCTAGAAGTTTAATAGTGCATTTTATTCGCCATTTCATGCGCTTTGTGATGCCGCGTAGCCCAATACGCCATCTGAAATAGGAGCGACGTAAATGAACAAATGTGATAGAATTTCCCAGAATTCTTATATTAACATTAATGTAAAATGATCTAATCGGGTCTCTGTTCGCCCTACCCCTAGAAGTTTAATAGTGCATTCCACTCGTCATTTCATGCGCTTTCAGTTGCCGCTTAGCCCAATACGCTATCTGAAATAGGAGCGACGTAAATTGAACAAATGTGATAGAATTTCCCTGAAATCTTATATTAAACAAAATATAAAATGATCTAATCGGGTCTCTGATTGCCCTATCATACAAGATTAGTAGTGCATTTTACTCGCCATTCCACGCGCTTTAAGATGCCGCCTAGCCCAGTACGCTATCTGAAATAGGAGCGACGTAACTTGGACAAATGTGATAGAATTACGCTGCATTCTTATATTAACCGTAATATAAAATGATCTAATCGGGTATCTGTTTGCCTTATCCTAGAAGTTTAATAGTGCATTAAACTCGCCATTTCATGCGCTTCGAGATGCCGCTTAGCTCAATACGCTATCTGAAATAGGAGCGACCTAAATTGAACGAATGTGATAGAATTTTGCTGAATTCTTAAATTAACCATAATATAAAATGATCTAATCGGGTCTCTGCTTGCCCTACCCTAGAAGTTTAATAGTGCATTTTACTCGTCATTTCATGCGCTTTGAGATGCCGCTTAGCCGAATACGCTATCTGGAATAGGAGCGACGTAAATTGAACAAATGTGATACTATTTCCCTGAAATCTTATATTAAACAAAATATAAAATGATCTAATCGGGTCTCTGATTGCCCTATCATAGAAGTTTAGCAGTGCATTTTACTCGCCATTCCACGCGCTTTAAGTTGCCGCCTAGCCCAGTACGCTATCTGAAATAGGAGCGACGTAAGTTGAACAAATGTGATAGAATTTTGCTGAATTCTTAAATTAACCATAATATAAAATGATCTTATCGGGTCTCTGTTTGCCCTACCCTAGAAGTTTAATAGTGCATTTTAGTCGCCATTTCATGCGCTTTGAGATCCGGCTTAGCCCAATACGCTGTCTGAATAGGAGCGACGTAAATTGAACAAATGTGATAGAATTTCCCTGAAATCTTATATTAATCAAATATAAAATGATCTACTCGGGTCTCTGATTGCCCTATCATAGAAGATTAGTAGTGCATTTTACTCGCCATTCCATGCGCTTTGAGATGCCGCCTAGCCCAGTACGCTATCTGAAATAGGAGCGTCGTAACTTGAACAAATGTGATAGAATTACGCTTAATTCTTATATTAACCGTAGTATAAAATGATCTAATCGGGTCTCTGTTTGCCTTATCCTAGAAGTTTAATAGCGCATTTTACTCGCCATTTCATGCGCTTTGAGATGCCGCTTAGCCCAATACGCTATCTGGCATGGGAGCGACGTAAATTGAACAATTGTGATAGAATTTTCGTGAATCCTTATATTAACCTTAATGTAAAATGATCCAATCGGGTCTCTGTTCGCCCTACCATAGAAGTCTAATAGTGCATTTCACTCGCCATTTCATGCGCCTTGAGATGCCGCTTAGCCCAATACGCTATCTGAAATAGGAGCGACGTAAGTGAACAAATGTGATAGAATTACGCTGCATTCTTTATTAACCATAATGTAAAATGATCTGCTCGGGTCTCTGTTCGCCCTAGCCTAGAAGTTTAATAGTGCATTTTATTCGCCATTTCATGCGCTTTGAGATGCCGCTTAGCCAATACGCTATCTGAAATTGGAGCGACGTAATGGAACAAATGTGGTAGAATTTCGCTGGAATTCTTAATTAACCATAATATAAAATGATCTAATCGGGTCTCTGTTTGCCCTACCCTAGAAGTTTAATAGTGCATTTTACTCGCCATTCCACGCGCGTTAAGATGCCGCCTAGCCCAGTACGCTATCTGAAATAGGAGCGACTTAAATTCAACAAATGTGATAGAATTTCGCTCAATTCTTAAATTAACCATAATATAAAATGATCTAATCGGGTCTCTGTTTGCCCTACCCTAGGAGTTTAATAGTGCATTTTACTCGCCATTTCATGCGCTTTGAGATGCCGCTTAGCCCAATACGCTATCTGAAATATCAGCGACACGAATTGAACAAATGTGATAGAATTTCCCTGAAATCTTGTATTAAACACAATATAAAATGATCTAATCGCGTCTCTGATTGCCCTATCATACAACATTAATAGTGCATTTTACTCGCCACTCCACGCGCTTTAGGATGCCGCCTAGCCCAGTACGCTATCCGAAATAGGAGCGACGTAAATTGAACAAATGTGATAGAATTTTGCTGAATCTTAAATAACCATATATAAAATGATCTAATCGGGTCTCTGTTTGCCCTACCCTAGAAGTTTAATAGTGCATTTTACTCGCCATTTCATGCGCTTTGAGATGCCGCTTAACCCAATACGCTATCTGAAATAGGAGCAACGAAAGTTGAACAAATGTGATAGAATTTCGCTGAATTATTTTATTAACCAGAATGTAAAATGATCTAATCGGTTCTCTGTTCGCCCTAGCCTAGAAGTTTAATAGTGCATTTTATTCGCCATTTCATGCGCTTTGTGATGCCGCGTAGCCCAATACGCCATCTGAAATAGGAGCGACGTAATTGAACAAATGTGATAGAATTTCCCAGAATTCTTATATTAACATTAATGTAAAATGATCCAATCGGGTCTCTGTTCGCCCTACCCTAGAAGTTTAATAGTGCATTCCACTCGTCATTTCATGCGCTTTCAGTTGCCGCTTAGCCCAATACGCTATCTGAAATAGGAGCGACGTAAATTGAACAAATGTGATAGAATTTCCCTGAAATCTTATATTAAACAAAATATAAAATGATCTAATCGGGTCTCTGATTGCCCTATCATACAAGATTAGTAGTGCATTTTACTCGCCATTCCACGCGCTTTAAGATGCCGCCTAGCCCAGTACGCTATCTGAAATAGGAGCGACGTAACTTGGACGAATGTGATAGAATTACGCTGCATTCTTATATTAACCGTAATATAAAATGATCTAATCGGGTATCTGTTTGCCTTATCCTAGAAGTTTAATAGTGCATTAAACTCGCCATTTCATGCGCTTCGAGATGCCGCTTAGCTCAATACGCTATCTGAAATAGGAGCGACCTAAATTGAACGAATGTGATAGAATTTTGCTGAATTCTTAAATTAACCATAATATAAAATGATCTAATCGGGTCTCTGCTTGCCCTACCCTAGAAGTTTAATAGTGCATTTTACTCGTCATTTCATGCGCTTTGAGATGCCGCTTAGCCGAATACGCTATCTGGAATAGGAGCGACGTAAATTGAACAAATGTGATACTATTTCCCTGAAATCTTATATTAAACAAAATATAAAATGATCTAATCGGGTCTCTGATTGCCCTATCATAGAAGTTTAGTAGTGCATTTTACTCGCCATTCCACGCGCTTTAAGTTGCCGCCTAGCCCAGTACGCTATCTGAAATAGGAGCGACGTAAGTTGAACAAATGTGATAGAATTTTGCTGAATTCTTAAATTAACCATAATATAAAATGATCTTATCGGGTCTCTGTTTGCCCTACCCTAGAAGTTTAATAGTGCATTTTAGTCGCCATTTCATGCGCTTTGAGATCCGGCTTAGCCCAATACGCTGTCTGAAATAGGAGCGACGTAAATTGAACAAATGTGATAGAATTTCCCTGAAATCTTATATTAATCAAAATATAAAATGATCTACTCGGGTCTCTGATTGCCCTATCATAGAAGATTAGTAGTGCATTTTACTCGCCATTCCATGCGCTTTGAGATGCCGCCTAGCCCAGTACGCTATCTGAAATAGGAGCGTCGTAACTTGAACAAATGTGATAGAATTACGCTTAATTCTTATATTAACCGTAGTATAAAATGATCTAATCGGGTCTCTGTTTGCCTTATCCTAGAAGTTTAATAGCGCATTTTACTCGCCATTTCATGCGCTTTGAGATGCCGCTTAGCCCAATACGCTATCTGGAATGGGAGCGACGTAAATTGAACAAATGTGATAGAATTTTCGTGAATCCTTATATTAACCTTAATGTAAAATGATCCAATCGGGTCTCTGTTCGCCCTACCATAGAAGTCTAATAGTGCATTTCACTCGCCATTTCATGCGCCTTGAGATGCCGCTTAGCCCAATACGCTATCTGAAATAGGAGCGACGTAAGTTGAACAAATGTGATAGAATTACGCTGCATTCTTTTATTAACCATAATGTAAAATGATCTGCTCGGGTCTCTGTTCGCCCTAGCCTAGAAGTTTAATAGTGCATTTTATTCGCCATTTCATGCGCTTTGAGATGCCGCTTAGCCAAATACGCTATCTGAAATTGGAGCGACGTAAATGGAACAAATGTGATAGAATTTCGCTGAATTCTTAAATTAACCATAATATAAAATGATCTAATCGGGTCTCTGTTTGCCCTACCCTAGAAGTTTAATAGTGCATTTTACTCGCCATTCCACGCGCGTTAAGATGCCGCCTAGCCCAGTACGCTATCTGAAATAGGAGCGACGTAAATTGAACAAATGTGATAGAATTTCGCTCAATTCTTAAATTAACCATAATATAAAATGATCTAATCGGGTCTCTGTTTGCCCTACCCTAGGAGTTTAATAGTGCATTTTACTCGCCATTACATGCGCTTTGAGATGCCGCTTAGCCCAATACGCTATCTGAAATATCAGCGACACGAATTGAACAAATGTGATAGAATTTCCCTGAAATCTTGTATTAAACAAAATATAAAATGATCTAATCGCGTCTCTGATTACCCTATCATACAACTTTAATAGTGCATTTTACTCGCCACTCCACGCGCTTTAGGATGCCGCTAGCCCAGTACGCTATCCGAAATAGGAGCGACGTAAGTTGAACAAATGTGATAGAATTTTGCTGAATTCTTAAATTAACCATAATATAAAATGATCTAATCGGGTCTCTGTTTGCCCTACCCTAGAAGTTTAATAGTGCATTTTAGTCGCCATTTCATGCGCTTTGAGATCCGGCTTAGCCCAATACGCTGTCTGAAATAGGAGCGACGTAAATTGAACAAATGTGATAGAATTTCCCTGAAATCTTATATTAATCAAAATATAAAATGATCTACTCGGGTCTCTGATTGCCCTATCATAGAAGACTAGTAGTGCATTTTACTCGCCATTCCATGCGCTTTCAGATGCCGCCTAGCCCAGTACGCTATCTGAAATAGGAGCGTCGTAACTTGAACAAATGTGATAGAATTACGCTTAATTCTTATATTAACCGTAGTATAAAATGATCTAATCGGGTCTCTGTTTGCCTTATCCTAGAAGTTTAATAGCGCATTTTACTCGCCATTTCATGCGCTTTGAGATGCCGCTTAGCCCAATACGCTATCTGGAATGGGAGCGACGTAAATTGAACAAATGTGATAGAATTTTCGTGAATCCTTATATTAACCTTAATGTAAAATGATCCAATCGGGTCTCTGTTCGCCCTACCATAGAAGTCTAATAGTGCATTTCACTCGCCATTTCATGCGCCTTGAGATGCCGCTTAGCCCAATACGCTATCTGAAATAGGAGCGACGTAAGTTGAACAAATGTGATAGAATTACGCTGCATTCTTTTATTAACCATAATGTAAAATGATCTGCTCGGGTCTCTGTTCGCCCTAGCCTAGAAGTTTAATAGTGCATTTTATTCGCCATTTCATGCGCTTTGAGATGCCGCTTAGCCAAATACGCTATCTGAAATTGGAGCGACGTAAATGGAACAAATGTGGTAGAATTTCGCTGAATTCTTAAATTAACCATAATATAAAATGATCTAATCGGGTCTCTGTTTGCCCTACCCTAGAAGTTTAATAGTGCATTTTACTCGCCATTCCACGCGCGTTAAGATGCCGCCTAGCCCAGTACGCTATCTGAAATAGGAGCGACTTAAATTCAACAAATGTGATAGAATTTCGCTCAATTCTTAAATTAACCATAATATAAAATGATCTAATCGGGTCTCTGTTTGCCCTACCCTAGGAGTTTAATAGTGCATTTTACTCGCCATTTCATGCGCTTTGAGATGCCGCTTAGCCCAATACGCTATCTGAAATATCAGCGACACGAATTGAACAAATGTGATAGAATTTCCCTGAAATCTTGTATTAAACAAAATATAAAATGATCTAATCGCGTCTCTGATTGCCCTATCATACAACATTAATAGTGCATTTTACTCGCCACTCCACGCGCTTTAGGATGCCGCCTAGCCCAGTACGCTATCCGAAATAGGAGCGACGTAAATTGAACAAATGTGATAGAATTTTGCTGAATTCTTAAATTAACCATAATATAAAATGATCTAATCGGGTCTCTGTTTGCCCTACCCTAGAAGTTTAATAGTGCATTTTACTCGCCATTTCATGCGCTTTGAGATGCCGCTTAACCCAATACGCTATCTGAAATAGGAGCAACGAAAGTTGAACAAATGTGATAGAATTTCGCTGAATTATTTTATTAACCAGAATGTAAAATGATCTAATCGGTTCTCTGTTCGCCCTAGCCTAGAAGTTTAATAGTGCATTTTATTCGCCATTTCATGCGCTTTGTGATGCCGCGTAGCCCAATACGCCATCTGAAATAGAAGCGACGTAAATTGAACAAATGTGATAGAATTTCCCAGAATTCTTATATTAACATTAATGTAAAATGATCTAATCGGGTCTCTGTTCGCCCTACCCTAGAAGTTTAATAGTGCATTCCACTCGTCATTTCATGCGCTTTCAGTTGCCGCTTAGCCCAATACGCTATCTGAAATAGGAGCGACGTAAATTGAACAAATGTGATAGAATTTCCCTGAAATCTTATATTAAACAAAATATAAAATGATCTAATCGGGTCTCTGATTGCCCTATCATACAAGATTAGTAGTGCATTTTACTCGCCATTCCACGCGCTTTAAGATGCCGCCTAGCCCAGTACGCTATCTGAAATAGGAGCGACGTAACTTGGACGAATGTGATAGAATTACGCTGCATTCTTATATTAACCGTAATATAAAATGATCTAATCGGGTATCTGTTTGCCTTATCCTAGAAGTTTAATAGTGCATTAAACTCGCCATTTCATGCGCTTCGAGATGCCGCTTAGCTCAATACGCTATCTGAAATAGGAGCGACCTAAATTGAACGAATGTGATAGAATTTTGCTGAATTCTTAAATTAACCATAATATAAAATGATCTAATCGGGTCTCTGCTTGCCCTACCCTAGAAGTTTAATAGTGCATTTTACTCGTCATTTCATGCGCTTTGAGATGCCGCTTAGCCGAATACGCTATCTGGAATAGGAGCGACGTAAATTGAACAAATGTGATACTATTTCCCTGAAATCTTATATTAAACAAAATATAAAATGATCTAATCGGGTCTCTGATTGCCCTATCATAGAAGTTTAGTAGTGCATTTTACTCGCCATTCCACGCGCTTTAAGTTGCCGCCTAGCCCAGTACGCTATCTGAAATAGGAGCGACGTAAGTTGAACAAATGTGATAGAATTTTGCTGAATTCTTAAATTAACCATAATATAAAATGATCTTATCGGGTCTCTGTTTGCCCTACCCTAGAAGTTTAATAGTGCATTTTAGTCGCCATTTCATGCGCTTTGAGATCCGGCTTAGCCCAATACGCTGTCTGAAATAGGAGCGACGTAAATTGAACAAATGTGATAGAATTTCCCTGAAATCTTATATTAATCAAAATATAAAATGATCTACTCGGGTCTCTGATTGCCCTATCATAGAAGATTAGTAGTGCATTTTACTCGCCATTCCATGCGCTTTGAGATGCCGCCTAGCCCAGTACGCTATCTGAAATAGGAGCGTCGTAACTTGAACAAATGTGATAGAATTACGCTTAATTCTTATATTAACCGTAGTATAAAATGATCTAATCGGGTCTCTGTTTGCCTTATCCTAGAAGTTTAATAGCGCATTTTACTCGCCATTTCATGCGCTTTGAGATGCCGCTTAGCCCAATACGCTATCTGGAATGGGAGCGACGTAAATTGAACAAATGTGATAGAATTTTCGTGAATCCTTATATTAACCTTAATGTAAAATGATCCAATCGGGTCTCTGTTCGCCCTACCATAGAAGTCTAATAGTGCATTTCACTCGCCATTTCATGCGCCTTGAGATGCCGCTTAGCCCAATACGCTATCTGAAATAGGAGCGACGTAAGTTGAACAAATGTGATAGAATTACGCTGCATTCTTTTATTAACCATAATGTAAAATGATCTGCTCGGGTCTCTGTTCGCCCTAGCCTAGAAGTTTAATAGTGCATTTTATTCGCCATTTCATGCGCTTTGAGATGCCGCTTAGCCAAATACGCTATCTGAAATTGGAGCGACGTAAATGGAACAAATGTGATAGAATTTCGCTGAATTCTTAAATTAACCATAATATAAAATGATCTAATCGGGTCTCTGTTTGCCCTACCCTAGAAGTTTAATAGTGCATTTTACTCGCCATTCCACGCGCGTTAAGATGCCGCCTAGCCCAGTACGCTATCTGAAATAGGAGCGACGTAAATTCAACAAATGTGATAGAATTTCGCTCAATTCTTAAATTAACCATAATATAAAATGATCTAATCGGGTCTCTGTTTGCCCTACCCTAGGAGTTTAATAGTGCATTTTACTCGCCATTACATGCGCTTTGAGATGCCGCTTAGCCCAATACGCTATCTGAAATATCAGCGACACGAATTGAACAAATGTGATAGAATTTCCCTGAAATCTTGTATTAAACAAAATATAAAATGATCTAATCGCGTCTCTGATTACCCTATCATACAACTTTAATAGTGCATTTTACTCGCCACTCCACGCGCTTTAGGATGCCGCCTAGCCCAGTACGCTATCCGAAATAGGAGCGACGTAAGTTGAACAAATGTGATAGAATTTTGCTGAATTCTTAAATTAACCATAATATAAAATGATCTAATCGGGTCTCTGTTTGCCCTACCCTAGAAGTTTAATAGTGCATTTTAGTCGCCATTTCATGCGCTTTGAGATCCGGCTTAGCCCAATACGCTGTCTGAAATAGGAGCGACGTAAATTGAACAAATGTGATAGAATTTCCCTGAAATCTTATATTAATCAAAATATAAAATGATCTACTCGGGTCTCTGATTGCCCTATCATAGAAGACTAGTAGTGCATTTTACTCGCCATTCCATGCGCTTTCAGATGCCGCCTAGCCCAGTACGCTATCTGAAATAGGAGCGTCGTAACTTGAACAAATGTGATAGAATTACGCTTAATTCTTATATTAACCGTAGTATAAAATGATCTAATCGGGTCTCTGTTTGCCTTATCCTAGAAGTTTAATAGCGCATTTTACTCGCCATTTCATGCGCTTTGAGATGCCGCTTAGCCCAATACGCTATCTGGAATGGGAGCGACGTAAATTGAACAAATGTGATAGAATTTTCGTGAATCCTTATATTAACCTTAATGTAAAATGATCCAATCGGGTCTCTGTTCGCCCTACCATAGAAGTCTAATAGTGCATTTCACTCGCCATTTCATGCGCCTTGAGATGCCGCTTAGCCCAATACGCTATCTGAAATAGGAGCGACGTAAGTTGAACAAATGTGATAGAATTACGCTGCATTCTTTTATTAACCATAATGTAAAATGATCTGCTCGGGTCTCTGTTCGCCCTAGCCTAGAAGTTTAATAGTGCATTTTATTCGCCATTTCATGCGCTTTGAGATGCCGCTTAGCCAAATACGCTATCTGAAATTGGAGCGACGTAAATGGAACAAATGTGGTAGAATTTCGCTGAATTCTTAAATTAACCATAATATAAAATGATCTAATCGGGTCTCTGTTTGCCCTACCCTAGAAGTTTAATAGTGCATTTTACTCGCCATTCCACGCGCGTTAAGATGCCGCCTAGCCCAGTACGCTATCTGAAATAGGAGCGACTTAAATTCAACAAATGTGATAGAATTTCGCTCAATTCTTAAATTAACCATAATATAAAATGATCTAATCGGGTCTCTGTTTGCCATACCCTAGGAGTTTAATAGTGCATTTTACTCGCCATTTCATGCGCTTTGAGATGCCGCTTAGCCCAATACGCTATCTGAAATATCAGCGACACGAATTGAACAAATGTGATAGAATTTCCCTGAAATCTTGTATTAAACAAAATATAAAATGATCTAATCGCGTCTCTGATTGCCCTATCATACAACTTTAATAGTGCATTTTACTCGCCACTCCACGCGCTTTAGGATGCCGCCTAGCCCAGTACGCTATCCGAAATAGGAGCGACGTAAATTGAACAAATGTGATAGAATTTTGCTGAATTCTTAAATTAACCATAATATAAAATGATCTAATCGGGTCTCTGTTTGCCCTACCCTAGAAGTTTAATAGTGCATTTTACTCGCCATTTCATGCGCTTTGAGATGCCGCTTAACCCAATACGCTATCTGAAATAGGAGCAACGAAAGTTGAACAAATGTGATAGAATTTCGCTGAATTATTTTATTAACCAGAATGTAAAATGATCTAATCGGTTCTCTGTTCGCCCTAGCCTAGAAGTTTAATAGTGCATTTTATTCGCCATTTCATGCGCTTTGTGATGCCGCGTAGCCCAATACGCCATCTGAAATAGGAGCGACGTAAATTGAACAAATGTGATAGAATTTCCCTGAATTCTTATATTAACCTTAATGTAAAATGATCTAATCGGGTCTCTGTTCGCCCTACCCTAGAAGTTTAATAGTGCATTCCACTCGTCATTTCATGCGCTTTCAGTTGCCGCTTAGCCCAATACGCTATCTGAAATAGGAGCGACGTAAATTGAACAAATGTGATAGAATTTCCCTGAAATCTTATATTAAACAAAATATAAAATGATCTAATCGGGTCTCTGATTGCCCTATCATACAAGATTAGTAGTGCATTTTACTCGCCATTCCACGCGCTTTAAGATGCCGCCTAGCCCAGTACGCTATCTGAAATAGGAGCGACGAAACTTGGACGAATGTGATAGAATTACGCTGCATTCTTATATTAACCGTAATATAAAATGATCTAATCGGGTATCTGTTTGCCTTATCCTAGAAGTTTAATAGTGCATTATACTCGCCATTTCATGCGCTTCGAGATGCCGCTTAGCTCAATACGCTATCTGAAATAGGAGCGACGTAAATTGAACAAATGTGATAGAATTTCCCTGAAAACTTATATTAAACAAAATATAACATGATGTAATCGCGTCTCTGATTGCCCTATCATACAAGTTTAATAGTGCATTTTACTCGCCATTCCACGCGCTTTAAGATGCCGGCCAGCCCAGTACGCTATCTGAAATAGGAGCGACGTAATTTGAAGAAATGTGATAGAATTACGCTGAATTCTTATATTAACCGTAGTATAAAATGATCTAATCGGGTCTCTGTTTGCCTTATCCTAGAAGTTTAATAGCGCATTTTACTCGCCATTTCATGCGCTTTGAGATGCCGCTTAGCCCAATACGCTATCTGGAATGGGAGCGACGTAAATTGAACAAATGTGATAGAATTTTCGTGAATCCTTATATTAACCTTAATGTAAAATGATCCAAACGGGTCTCTGTTCGCCCTACCATAGAAGTCTAATAGTGCATTTCACTCGCCATTTCATGCGCCTTGAGATGCCGCTTAGCCCAATACGCTATCTGAAATTGGAGCGACGTAAATGGAACAAATGTGATAGAATTTCGCTGAATTCTTAAATTAACCATAATATAAAATGATCTAATCGGGTCTCTGTTTGCCCTACCCTAGAAGTTTAATAGTGCATTTTACTCGCCATTCCACGCGCTTTAAGATGCCGCCTAGCCCAGTACGCTATCTGAAATAGGAGCGACGTAAATTCAACAAATGTGATAGAATCTTGCTGAATTCTTAAATTAACCATAATATAAAATGATCTAATCGGGTCTCTGTTTGCCCTACCCTAGGAGTTTAATAGTGCATTTTACTCGCCATTTCATGCGCTTTGAGATGCCGCTTAGCCCAATCCGCTATCTGAAATATGAGCGACACGAATTGAACAAATGTGATAGAATTTCCCTGAAATCTTGTATTAAATAAAATATAAAATGATCTAATCGCGTCTCTGATTGCCCTATCATACAAGTTTAATAGTGCATTTTACTCGCCACTCCACGCGCTTTAGGATGCCGCCTAGCCCAGTACGCTATCTGAAATAGGAGCGACGTAAATTGAACAAATGTGATAGAATTTTGCTGAATTCTTAAATTAACCATAATATAAAATGATCTAATCGGGTCTCTGTTTGCCCTACCCTAGAAGTTTAATAGTGCATTTTACGCGCCATTTCATGCGCTTTGAGATGCCGCTTAACCCAATACGCTATCTGAAATAGGAGCAACGAAAGTTGAACAAATGTGATAGAATTTCGCTGAATTATTTTATTAACCAGAATGTAAAATGATCTAATCGGGTCTCTGTTCGCCCTACCCTAGAAGTTTAATAGTGCATTTCACTCGTCATTTCATGCGCTTTCAGTTGCCGCTTAGCCCAATACGCTATCTGAAATAGCAGCGACGTAAATTGAACAAATGTGATAGAATTTCCCTGAAATCTTATATTAAACAAAATATAAAATGATCTAATCGGGTCTCTGATTGCCCTATCATAGAAGATTAGTAGTGCATTTTACTCGCCATTCCACGCGCTTTAAGATGCCGCCTAGCCCAGTACGCTATCTGAAATAGGAGCGACGTAACTTGAACAAATGTGATAGAATTACGCTGCATTCTTATATTAACCGTAATATAAAATGATCTAACCGGGTATCTGTTTGCCCTATCCTAGAAGTTTAATAGTGCATTATACTCGCCATTTCATGCGCTTCGAGATGCCGCTTAGCCCAATACGCTATCTGAAATAGGAGCGACCTAAATTGAACGAATGTGATAGAATTTCACTGAATTCTTATATTATCCAAAATATAAAATGATCTAATCGGGTCTCTGATTGCCCTAGCATAGAAGTTTAATAGTGCATTTTACTCGCCATTCCGAGCGCTTCAAGATGCCGCATAGCCCAATACGCTATCCGAAATAGGAGCGACGTAAATTGAACAAATGTGATAGAATTTTGCTGAATTCTTAAATTAACCATAATATAAAATGATCTAATCGGGTCTCTGTTTGCCCTACCCTAGAAGTTTAATAGTGCATTTTACGCGCCATTTCATGCGCTTCGAGATGCCGCTTAACCCAACACGCTATCTGCAATAGGAGCGACGTAAATTGAACACACGTGATAGAATTTTGCTGAATTCTTAAATTAACCATAATATAAAATGATCTAATCGGGTCTCTGTTTGCCCTACCCTAGAAGTTTAATAGTGCATTGTACTCGCCATTTCATGCGCTTTGAGATGCCGCTTAACCCAATACGCTATCTGAAATAGGAGCAACGAAAGTTGAACAAATGTGATAGAGTTTCGCTGAATTATTTTATTAACCAGAATGTAAAATGATCTAATCGGGTCTCTGTTCGCCCTAGCCTGGAAGTTTAATAGTTCATTTCACTCGTCATTCCATGCGCTTTGAGATGCCGCTAAGCCCAATAAGCTATCTGTGATAGGAGCGACGTAAATTTTACAAATGTGATAGAATTTCGTTGAATTCTTATATTAACCAAAATATAAAATGATCTAATCGGGTCTCTGATTGCCCTATCATAGAAGTTTAATAGTGCATTTTACTCGCCATTCCACGCGCTTTAAGATGCCGCCTAGCCCAGTACGCTATCTGAAATAGGAGCGACGTAACTTGAACAAATGTGATAGAATTTCGCAGAATTCTTATATTAACCAAAACATAAAATGATCCAATCTGGTCTCTGTTCGCCCTAGCCTAGAAGTTTAAGAGTGCATTTTGTTCGCCATTTCATGCGATTTGAGATGCCGCTAAGCCCAATAAGCTGTCTGAAATAGGAGCGACGTAAATTGAACAAATGTGATAGAATTTCGCTGAATTCTTATATTAACCACAGTATAAAATGATCTAATCTGGTCTCTGTTTGCCCTACCCTAGAAGTTTAATCGTGCATTTTACACGCCATTTCATGCGCTTTGAGATGCCGCTTAGCCCAATACGCTATCTGAAATAGGAGCGACGTAAATTGAACAAATGTGATAGAATTTCGCTGAATTCTTAAATTAACCATAATATAAAATGATCTAATCGGGTCAATGTTTGCTCTACGCTAGAAGTTTAATAGTGCATTTTACTCGCAATTTCATGCGCTTTGAGGTGCCGCTTAACCCAATACGCTATCTGCAATAGGAGCGACGTAAATTGAACAAACGTGATAGAATTTTGCTGAATTCTTAAATTAACCATAGTAGAAAATGATCTAATCGGGTCTCTGTTTGCCCTACCCTAGAAGTTTAATAGTGCATTTTGCTCGCCATTTCATGCGCTTTGAGATGCCGCTTAGCCCAATACGCTATCTGAAATAGGAGCGACGTAAATTGAACAAATGTCATAGAATATCGCTGAATTCTTAAATTAACTATAATATACGATGATCTAATCGGGTCACTGATTGCCCTACCCTAGAAGTTTAATAGTGCATTTTACTCGCCATTTCATGCGCTTTGAGATGCCGCTTAGCCCAATACGGTATCGCAAATATGAGCGACGTAAATTGAACAAATGTGATAGAATTTCGCTGAATTCTTATATTAACAAAAATATAAAATGATCTAATCGGGTCTCTGTTTGCATTATCCTAGAAGTTTAGTATTGCATTTTACTCGACATTTCATGCGCTTTGAGATGCCGCTTAGCCCAATACGCTATCTGAAATAGGAGCGACGTAAATTGAACAAATGTGATAGAATTTCGCTGAATTCTTAAATTAACTATAATATAAAATGATCTAATCAGGTCACTGGTTGCCCTATCATAGAAGTTTAATAGTGCATTTTACTCGCCATTCCACGCACTTTAAGATGCCGGCCGGCCCAGTACGCTATCTGAAATAGGAGCGACGTAATTTGAAGAAATGTGATAGAATTACGCTGAATTCTTATATTAACCGTAATATAAAATGATCTAATCGGGTCTCTGTTTGCCCTACCCTAGAAGTTTAATAGTCCATTTTATTCGCCATGCCATGCGCTTTGAGATGCCGGTTAGCCCAATACGCTAACTGACATAGGAGCGACGTAAATAGAACAAATGTGATAGGATTTCCCTGAAATCTTATATTAAACAAAATATAAAATGATCTAATCGGGTCTCTGACTGCCCTACCATTGAAGTTTAACAGTGCATTTTACTCGCCATTCCACGCGCTTTAAGATGCCGCCTAGCCCAGTACGCTATCTGAAATAGGAGCGACGTAAATTCAACAAATGTGATAGAATCTTGCTGAATTCTTAAATTAAACAAAATATAAAATGACCTAATCGGGTCTCTGTTTGCCCTACCCTAGAAGTTTAATAGTCCATTTTATTCGCCATTTCATGCGCTTTGAGATGCCGGTTAGCCCAATACGCTAACTGAAATAGGAGCGACGTAAATAGAACAAATGTGATAGGATTTCCCTGAAATCTTATATTAAACAAAATATAAAATGATCTAATCGGGTCTCTGACTGCCCTATCATTGAAGTTTAACAGTGCATTTTACTCGCCATTCCACGCGCTTTAAGATGCCGCCTAGCCCATTACGCTATCTGAAATAGGAGCGACGTAAATTCAACAAATGTGATAGAATCTTGCTGAATTCTTAAATTAAACAAAATATGAAATGATCTAACCGCGTCTCTGACTGCCCTATCATTGAAGTTTAACAGTGCATTTTACTCGCCATTTCATGCGCTTTGAGATGCCGCTTAGCCCAATACGCTATCTGAAATATCAGCGACACGAATTGAACAAATGTGATAGAATTTCCCTGAATTCTTAAAGTAACCTTAATATAAAATGATCTAATCGGGTCTCTGGTTTCCCTACCATAGAAGTTTAATAGTGCATTTTACTCGTCATTTCATGCGCTTTGAGATGCCGCTTTGCCCAATACGCTATATGAAATAGGAGCGACGTAAATTGCACGAATGTGATAGAATTTCGCTCGATTCTTAAATTAACCGTAATATAAAATGATCTAATCGGGTCTCTGTTTGCCCTACCCTAGAACTTTAATAGTGCATTTTACTCGTCATTTCATGCGCTTTGAGATGCCGCTTAGCCTAATACGCTATCTGAAATTGGAGCGATATAAGTTGAACAAATGTGATAGAATTTCGCTGAATTCTTTTATTAACCATATTGTAAAATGATCTAATCGGATCTCTGTTCGCCCGAGCCTAGAACTTTAATAGTGCATTTTGTTCGCCATATCATGCGCTTTGTGATGCCGCTTACCCCAATACGCTATCTGAAATAGGAGCGACGTAAATTGAACAAATGTGATAGAATATCCCTGAAATCTTATATTGAACAAAATATAAAATGATCTAATCGGGTCTCTAATTGCTCTAGCATAGAAGTTTAGTAGTGCATTTTACTCGCCCTTCCACGCGCTTTAAGATGCCGCCTAGCCCAGTAGGCTATCTGAAATAGGAGCGACGTAAGATGAACAAATGTGATAGAATTACGCTGAATTCTTATATTAACCGTAATATAGAATGATCTAATCTGGTCTCTGATTGCCTTATCCTAAAAGTTTAATAGCGCATTTTACTCGCCATTTCATGCGCTTTGAGAGGCCGCTTAGCCCAATACGCTGTCTGAAATAGGAGCGACGTAAATTGAACAAATGTGATAGAATTTCCGTGAATCCTTATATTAACCTTAATGTAAAATGATCTAATCGGGTCTCTGTTCGCCCTACCATTGAACTTTAATAGTGCATTTTACTCGCCATTTCATGCGCTTTGAGATGCCGCATAGCCCAATACGCTATCTGAAATAGGAGCGACGTAAATTGAACAAATGTGATAGAATATCCGTGAATCCTTATATTAACCTTAATGTAAAATGATCTAATCGGGTCTCTGTTCGCCCTACCATAGAAGTCTAATGGTGCATTTCACTCGCCATTTCATGCGCTTTGTGATGCCGCTTAGCCCAATACGCTATTTGAAATAGGAGCGACGCAAATTGAACAAATGTGATAGAATTTCGCAGAATTCTTAAAGTAACCTTAATATAAAATGATCTAATCGGGTCTCTGGTTTCCCTACCATAGAAGTTTAATAGTGCATTTTACTAGGCATTCCACGCGCCTTAAGATGCCGTCTAGCACAGTACGCTATCTGAAATAGGAGCGACGTAAATTGAACAAATGTGATAGAATTTCGCTGAATTCTTAAAGTAACCTTAATATAAAATGATCTAATCGGGTCTCTGTTTGCCCTACCCCAGAAGTTTAACAGTGCATTTCACTCGTCATTTCATGCGCTTTGAGATGCCGCTAAGCACAATAAGCTATCTGGAATCGCAGCGACGTAAATTGAACAAATGTGAAAGAATTACGCCGCATTCTTATATTAACATTAATGTAAAATGATCTAATCGGGTCTCCGTTCGCCCTATCCTAGAAGTTTAATAGTGCATTTCACTCGCCATTCCACGCGCTTTAAGATGCCGCCTAGCCCAGTACGCTACCTGAAATAGGAGCGACGTAAGTTGAACAAATGTGATAGAATTACGCTGAATTCTTATATTAACCGTAATATAAAATGATCTAATCGGGTCTCCGTTCGCCCTATCCTAGAAGTTTAATAGTGCATTTCACTCCTCATTTCATGCGCTTTCAGTTGCCGCTTAGCCCAATACGCTATCTGAAATAGGAGCGACGTAAATTGAACAAATGTGATAGAATTTCCCTGAAATCTTATATTAAACAAAATATAAAATGATCTGATCGGGTCTCTGATTGCCCTATCATAGAAGTTTAATAGTGCATTTTACTCGCCATTCCACGCGCTTTATGATGCCGCCTAGCCGAGTACGGTATCTGAAATAGGAGCTACGTAAGTTGAACAAATGTGATAGAATTACGCTGAAATCTTATATTGACCGTAATATAAAATGATGTAATCGGGCCTCTGTTTGCCCTATCATAGAAGTTTGATAGTGCATTTTACTCGCCATTTCATGTGCTTTAAGCTGCCGCATAGCCCAATACGCTATCTGGAATAGGAGCGACGTAAATTGAACAAATGTGATAGAATTTCCCTGAATTCTTATATTAACCTTAATGTAACATGATGTAATCGTGTCTCTGTTCGCCCTACCATAGAAGTCTAATAGTGCATTTCACTCGCCATTTCATGCGCTTTGAGATGCCGCTTAGCACAATACGCTATTTGAAATAGGGGCGACGTAAATTGAACAAATGTGATAGAATTACGCTGAATTCTTATATTAACCGTAATATAAAATGATCTAATCGGGTCTCTGTTTGCCTTATCCTAGAAGTTTAATAGTGCATTTCATTCGCCATGTCATGCGCTTTGAGATGCCGCTTAGCCGAATACGCTATCTGAATTAGGAGCGACGTAAATTGAACAAATGTGATCGAAATTCCCTGAAATCTGATATTATACAAAATATAAAATGATCTAATCGGGTCTCTGATTGCCCTACCATAGAAGTTCAGTAGTGAATTTTACTCGCCATTCCACGCGCTTTAAGATTCCGCCTAGCCCAGTACGCTATCTGAAATAGGAGCGACGTAAATTGAACAAATGTGATAGAATTTTGCTGAATTCTTAAATTAACCATAATATGAGATGATGTAATCGGGTCTCTGCTTGCCCTACCCTAGAAGTTTAATAGTGCATTTTACTCGCCATTTCATGCGCTTTGAGATGCCGCCTAGCCCAATACGCTATCTGAAATAGGAGCGACGTAAATTGAACGAATGTGATAGAATTTTGCTGAATTCTTAAATTAACCATAACATAAAATGAGCTAATCGGGTCTCTGTTTGACCTACCCTAGAAGTTTAAAAGGCATTTTACTCGCCATTTCATGTGCTTTCAGATGCCGCATAGCCCAATACGCTATCTGGAATAGGAGCGACGTAAATTGATCAAATGTGATAGAATTTCGCTGAATTGTTTTATTAACCATAATGTAAAATGAACTGCTCGGGTCTCTGTTCGCCCTAGCCTAGAAGTTTAATAGTGCATTTCACTCGTCATTTCATGCGCTTTGAGATGCCGCTGAGCACAATAAGCTATCTGTAATAGGAGCGATGGAAATTGAACAAATGTGATAGAATTTCGCTGAATTCTTATATTAACCAAAACATAAAATGATCTAATCGGGTCTCTGATTGCCCTATCATAGAATTTTAATAGTGCATTTTACTCGCCATTCCACGCGCTTTAAGATGCCACCTAGCCCAGTACGCTATCTGAAATAGGAGCGACGTAAATTGAGCAAATGTGATAGAATTTTGCTGAATTCTTAAATTAACCATAATATAAAATGATCTAATCGGGTCTCTGTTTGCCCGAACCCTAGAAGTTTAATAGTGCATTTCACTCGTCATTTCATGCGCTTTGAGATGCCCCTAAGCCCAATAAGCTATCTGTAATAGGAGCGACGTAAATTTTACAAATGTGATAGAATTTCGTTGAATTCTTATATTAACCAATATATAAAATGATCTAATCAGGTCTCTGATTGCCCTATCATAGAAGTTTAATAGTGCATTTTACTCGCCATTTCATGCGTCTTCAGATGCCGCTAAGCCCAATAAGCTATCTGCAATAGAAGCGACGTAAATTGAACAAATGTGATAGAATTTCGTTGAATTCTTATATTAACCAAAATATAAAATGATCTAATCGGGTCTCTGATTGCCCTATCATAGAAGTTTAACAGTGCATTTCACTCGTCATTTCATGCGCTTTGACATGCCGCTTAGCCCAATAAGCTATCTGAAATAGGAGCGACGTGAATTGAACAAATGTGATAGAATTTCCCCGAAATCTTATATTAAACAAAATATAAAATGAGCTAATCGGGTTTCTGATTGCCCTATCATAAAAGTTGAGCAGTGCATTTTACTCGCCATTCTACGCGCTTTAAGATGGCGCCTAGCCCAGTACGCTATCTGAAATAGGAGCGACGTAAGTTGAACAAATGTGATAGAATTTCGCTGAATTCTTTTATTAACCATAATGTAAAATGATCTGATCGGGTCTCTGTTCGCCCTAGCCTAGAAGTTGAGCAGTGCATTTTACTCGCCATTCCACTCGCTTTAAGATGGCGCCTAGCCCAGTACGCTATCTGAAATAGGAGCGACGTAAGTTGAACAAATGTGATAGAATTTTGCTGAATTCTTATATTAACCGTAATATAAAATGATCTAATCGGGTCTCTGTTTGCCTTATCCTAGAAGTTTAATAGTGCATTTTACTCGCCATTTCATGCGCTTTGAGATGCCGCTTAGCACAATACGCTATTTGAAATAGGGGCGACGTAAATTGAACAAATGTGATAGAATTACGCTGAATTCTTATATTAACCGTAATATAAAATGATCTAATCGGGTCTCTGTTTGCCTTATCCTAGAAGTTTAATAGTGCATTTTACTCGCCATTTCATGCGCTTTGAGATGCCGCTTAGCCCAATGCGCTATCTGAAATAGGAGCGACGTAAATTGAACAAATGTGATAGAATTTCGCTGAATTCTTAAATTAACCATAATATAAAATGATCTAATCGGGTGTCTGTTTGCCCTACCCTAGAAGCTTAATATTGCATTTTACTCGCCATTTCATGCGCTTTGAGCTGCCGCTTAGCCCAATACGCTATCGGAAATAGGAGCGACGTAAGTTGAAAAAATGTGATAGAGTTTCGCTGAATTCTTTTATGAACCATAATGTAAAATGATCTAATCGGGTCTCTGTTCTCCCTAGCCTAGAAGTTTAATAGTGCCTTTTATTCTCCATTTCATGCGCTTTGAGATGCCGCTTAGCCCAATACGCTATCTGAAATAGGAGCGACGTAAATTGAACAAATACGATAGAATTTCCCTGAAATCTTATATTAAACAAAATATAAAATGATCTAATCGGGTCTCTGATTGCCCTATCATAGAAGTTTAGTAGTGCATTTTACTCGCCATTCCACGCGCTTTAAGATGCCGCCTAGCACAGTACGCTACCTGAAATAGGAGCGACGGAAGTTGAACAAATGTGATAGAATTACGCTGAATTCTTAAATTAACGGTAATATAAAATGATCTAATCGGGTCACTGCTTGTCCTACCCCAGAAGTTTAATAGTGCATTTTAGTCGTCATTTCATGCGCTCTGAGATGCCGCTTTTACAAATACGCTATCTGAAATAGGAGCGACGTAAATTGAACGAATGTGGTAGTATTTCGCTGAATTCTTAAATTTACCATAATATAAAATGATCTGGTCGGGTCTCTGTTTGCCCTACCCTAGAACTTTAATAGTGCATTTTACTCCTCATTTCATGCGCTTTGAGATGCCGCTTAGCCCAATACGCTATCTGAAATAGGAGGGATATAAATTGAACAAATGTGATAGAATTTCGCTGAATTCTTATATTAACCAAAATATAAAATGATCTAATCGGATCTCTGATTGCCCTATCATAGAAGCTTGATAGTGCATTTTACTCGCCATTCCACGCGCTTTATGCTGGCGCCTAGCCCAGTACGCTATCTGAAATAGGAGCGACGTAAATTGAACAAATGTGATAGAATTTCGCTGAATCCTTATATTAACCAAAATATAAAATGATCTGATCGGGTGTCTTATTGCCCTATCATAGAAGTTTCATAGTGCATTTTACTCGCCCTTCCACGCGCTTTAAGATGCCGTCTAGCCCAGTACGCTATCTGAAATAGGAGCGGCGTAAGTTGAACAAATGTGATACTATTACGCTGAATTCTTATATTATCCATAATATAAAATGATATAAGCGGGTCTGTGCTCGCGTTACCCTAGAAGTTTAATAGTGCATTTTACCCGCCATTTCATGCGCTTTGAGATGCCGCTTAGCCCAATACGCTATCTGAAATAGGAGCGACGTAAATTGGACAAATGTGATAGAATTTCGCTGAATTCTTAAATTAACCATAATATACAATGATCTAATCGGGTCTCTGTTCGCCCTAGCCTAGAAGTTTAATAGTGCATTTTACTCGCCCTTCCACGCGCTTTAAGATGCCGCCTAGCCCAGTACGCTATCTCAAGCAGGTGCGGCGTAAGTTGAACAAATGTGATAGAATTTCCCTGAATTCTTATATTATCCGTAATATAAAATGATCTAATCGGGTCTCTGTTTGCCTTACCCTAGAAGTTTAATAGTGCATTTTACTCGCCATTTCATGCGCTTTGTGGTGCCGCTTAGCCCAATACGCTATCTGAAATAGGAGCGACGTAAATTGAACAAATGTGATAGAATTTCGTTGAATTCTTAAATTAACCAAAATATATAATGATCTAATCGGGACTCTGTTCGCCCTAGCCTAGAAGTTTAATAGTGCATTTTACTCGCCCTTCCACGCGCTTTAAGATGCCGCCTAGCCCAGTACGCTATCTCAAGCAGGTGCGGCGTAAGTTGAACAAATGTGATAGAATTTCGCTGAATTCTTTAATTAACTATAATATAAAATGATCTAATCGGGTCTCTGTTCGCCCTACCCTAGAAGCTTAATAGTGCATTTCACTCGTCATTTCATGCGCTTTCAGATGCCGCTTAGCCCAATACACTATCTGAAATAGGAGCGACGTAAATTTAACAAATGTGATAGAATTTCGCTGAATTCTTTTATTAACCATAATGTAATATGATCTAATCGGGTCTCTGTTTGCCTCACCCTAGAAGTTTAATAGTGCATTTTACTCGCCATTTCATGCGCTTTGAGGTGCCGCTTAGCCCAATACGCTATCTGAAATAGGAGCGACGTAAATTGAACAAATGTGATAGAATTTCGTTGAATTCTTAAATTAACCATAATATACAATGATCTAATCGGGACTCTGTTCGCCCTATCATAGAAGTTTAATAGTGCATTTTACTCGCCATTCCACGCGCTTTAAGATGCCGCCTAGCCCAATGCGCTATCTGAAATAGGAGCGACGTAAATTGAACAAATGTGATAGAATTTTGCTGAATTCATAAATTAACGGTAATACAAAATGATCTAATCGGGTCTCTGTTTGCCCTACCCTAGAAGTTTAATAGTGCATTTTGCTCGCCATTTCATGCGCTTTGAGATGCCGCTTAGCCCAATACGCTATCTGTAATAGGGGCGACGTAAATTGAACAAATGTGATAGAATTTCCCTGAATTCTTATATTAACCTTAATGTAAAATGATCTAATCGGGTCTCTGTTTGCCCTAGCCTAGAAGATTAATAGTGCATTTTATTGGACGTTCCATGCGCTTTGAGATGCCGCTTAGCCCAATACGCTATCTGAAATAGGAGCGACGTAAATTGAACAAATGTGATAGAATTTCCCTGAAATCTTATATTAAACAAAATATAAAATGATCTAATCGGGTCTCTGATTGCCCTATCATAGATGTTTAGTCGTGCATTTTACTCGCCCTTCCACGCCCTTGAAGATGCCGCCTAGCCCAGTACGCTATCTGAAATAGGAACGACGTAAATTGAACAAATGTGATAGAATTTTGCTGAATTGTTAAATTAACCAAAATATAAAATGATCTAATCGGGTCTCTGATTGCCCTATCATAGAAGTTTAATAGTGCATTTCACTCATCATTTCATGCGCTTTGAGATGCCGCTTAGCCGAATACGCTGTCTGAAATAGGAGCGACGTAAATTGAACAAATGTGATAGAATTTCCTTGAATTCTTATATTAACCAAAATATAAAATGATCTGATCGGGTCCCTGATTGCCCTATCATAGAAGTTTAATAGTGCATTTTACTCGCCATTCCACGCGCTTTAAGATGCCGCCTAGCCCAGTACGCTATCTGAAATAGGAGCGACGTAAATTGAACAAATGTGGTAGAATTTTGCTGAATTCATAAATTAACGGTAATACAAAATGATCTAATCGGGTCTCTGTTTGTCCTACCCGAGAAGTTTAATAGTGCATTTTGCTCGTCATTTCATGCGCTTTGAGATGCCGCTTAGCCCAATACGCTATCTGAAATAGGGGCGACGTAAATTGAACAAATGTGATAGAATTTTGCTGAATTCTTAAATTATCCATAATATAAAATGATCTAATCGGGTCTCTGTTTGCCCTACCCTAGAAGTTTAATAGTGCATTTTACTCGCCATTTCATGCGCTTTGAGATGCCGCTTAGCCCAATACGCTATCTGAAATAGGAGCGACGTAAGTTGAACAAATGTGATAGAATTTTGCTGAATTCTTAAATTAACCATAATATAAAATGATCTAATCGGGTCACTGATTGCCCTATCATAGAAGTTTAATAGTGCATTTCACTCATCATTTCATGCGCTTTGAGATGCCGCTTAGCCGAATACGCTGTCTGAAATAGGAGCGACGTAAATTGAACAAATGTGATAGAATTTCCTTGAATTCTTATATTAACCAAAATATAAAATGATCTGATCGGGTCCCTGATTGCCCTATCATAGAAGTTTAATAGTGCATTTTACTCGCCATTCCACGCGCTTTAAGATGCCGCCTAGCCCAGTACGCTATCTGAAATAGGAGCGACGTAAATTGAACAAATGTGGTAGAATTTTGCTGAATTCATAAATTAACGGTAATACAAAATGATCTAATCGGGTCTCTGTTTGTCCTACCCTAGAAGTTTAATAGTGCATTTTGCTCGTCATTTCATGCGCTTTGAGATGCCGCTTAGCCCAATACGCTATCTGAAATAGGGGCGACGTAAATTGAACAAATGTGATAGAATTTTGCTGAATTCTTAAATTATCCATAATATAAAATGATCTAATCGGGTCTCTGTTTGCCCTACCCTAGAAGTTTAATAGTGCATTTTACTCGCCATTTCATGCGCATTGAGATGCCGCTTAGCCCAATACGCTATCTGAAATAGGAGCGACGTAAGTTGAACAAATGTAATAGAATTTTGCTGAATTCTTAAATTAACCATAATATAAAATGATCTAATCGGGTCACTGCTTGCCCTACCTTAGAAGTTTAATAGTGCATTTTACTCGTCATTTCATGCGCTTTGAGATGCCGCGTTGCCCAATACGCTATCTGAAATAGGAGCGACGTAAGTTGAACAAATGTGATAGAATTTCGCTGAATTCTTTTATTAACCATAATGTAAAATGATCTAATCGGGTCTCTGTTCGCCCTAGCCTAGAAGTTTAATAGTGGATGTTACTCACCATTCCACGCGCTTTAAGATGCCGCCTCGCCCAGTACGCTATCTGAAATTGGAGCGACCTAAATTGAACAAATGTGATAGAATTTTGCTGAATTCTTAAATTAACCATAATATATAATGATATAATCGGGTCTCTGTTTGCCTTACCCTAGAAGTTTAATAGTGCGTTTTACTCGCCCTTCCACGCGCTTTAAGATGCCGCCTAGCCCAGTACGCTATCTGAAATAGGAGCGACGTAAATTGAACAAATGTGATAGAATTTTGCTGAATTCTTAAATTAACGGTAATATAAAATGATCTAATCGGGTCACTGCTTGTCCTACCCCAGAAGTTTAATAGTGCATTTTACTCGTCATTTCATGCGCTCTGAGATGCCGCTTTTACAAATACGCTATCTGAAATAGGAGCGACGTAAATTGAACGAATGTGGTAGTATTTCGCTGAATTCTTAAATTAACCATAATATAAAATGATCTGGTCGGGTCTCTGTTTGCCCTACCCTAGAACTTTAATAGTGCATTTTACTCCTCATTTCATGCGCTTTGAGATGCCGCTTAGCCCAATACGCTATCTGAAATAGGAGGGATATAAATTGAACAAATGTGATAGAATTTCGCTGAATTCTTATATTAACCAAAATATAAAATGATCTAATCGGATCTCTGATTGCCCTATCATAGAAACTTAATAGTGCATTTTACTCGCCATTCCACGCGCTTTATGCTGGCGCCTAGCCCAGTACGCTATCTGAAATCGGAGCGACGTAAATTGAACAAATGTGATAGAATTTCGCTGAATTCTTTAATTAACTATAATATAAAATGATCTAATCGGGTCTCTGTTCGCCCTACCCTAGAAGCTTAATAGTGCATTTCACTCGTCATTTCATGCGCTTTCAGATGCCGCTTAGCCCAATACACTATCTGAAATAGGAGCGACGTAAATTTAACAAATGTGATAGAATTTCGCTGAATTCTTTTATTAACCATAATGTAATATGATCTAATCGGGTCTCTGTTTGCCTCACCCTAGAAGTTTAATAGTGCATTTTACTCGCCATTTCATGCGCTTTGAGATGCCGCTTAGCCCAATACGCTATCTGTAATAGGGGCGACGTAAATTGAACAAATGTGATAGAATTTCCCTGAACTCTTATATTAACCTTAATGTAAAATGATCTAATCGGGTCTCTGTTTGCCCTAGCCTAGAAGATTAATAGTGCATTTTATTGGACGTTCCATGCGCTTTGAGATGCCGTTTAGCCCAATACGCTATCTGAAATAGGAGCGACGTAAATTGAACAAATGTGATAGAATTTCCCTGAAATCTTATATTAAACAAAATATAAAATGATCTAATCGGGTCTCTGATTGCCCTATCATAGATGTTTAGTCGTGCATTTTACTCGCCCTTCCACGCCCTTGAAGATGCCGCCTAGCCCAGTACGCTATCTGAAATAGGAACGACGTAAATTGAACAAATGTGATAGAATTTTGCTGAATTATTAAATTAACCAAAATATAAAATGATCTAATCGGGTCTCTGATTGCCCTATCATAGAAGTTTAATAGTGCATTTCACTCATCATTTCATGCGCTTTGAGATGCCGCTTAGCCGAATACGCTGTCTGAAATAGGAGCGACGTAAATTGAACAAATGTGGTAGAATTTTGCTGAATTCATAAATTAACGGTAATACAAAATGATCTAATCGGGTCTCTGTTTGTCCTACCCTAGAAGTTTAATAGTGCATTTTGCTCGTCATTTCATGCGCTTTGAGATGCCGCTTAGCCCAATACGCTATCTGAAATAGGGGCGACGTAAATTGAACAAATGTGATAGAATTTCCCTGAATTCTTATATTAACCTTAATGTAAAATGATCTAATCGGGTCTCTGTTTGCCTTAGCCTAGAAGATTAATAGTGCATTCTATTGGACGTTCCATGCGCTTTGAGATGCCGCTTAGCCCAATACGCTATCTGAAATAGGAGCGACGTAAATTGAACAAATGTGATAGAATTTCCCTGAAATCTTATATTAAACAAAATATAAAATGATCTAATCGGGTCTCTGATTGCCCTATCATAGATGTTTAGTCGTGCATTTTACTCGCCCTTCCACGCCCTTGAAGATGCCGCCTAGCCCAGTACGCTATCTGAAATAGGAACGACGTAAATTGAACAAATGTGATAGAATTTTGCTGAATTATTAAATTAACCAAAATATAAAATGATCTAATCGGGTCTCTGATTGCCCTATCATAGAAGTTTAATAGTGCATTTCACTCATCATTTCATGCGCTTTGAGATGCCGCTTAGCCGAATACGCTGTCTGAAATAGGAGCGACGTAAATTGAACAAATGTGATAGAATTTCCTTGAATTCTTATATTAACCAAAATATAAAATGATCTGATCGGGTCCCTGATTGCCCTATCATAGAAGTTTAATAGTGCATTTTACTCGCCATTCCACGCGCTTTAAGATGCCGCCTAGCCCAGTACGCTATCTGAAATAGGAGCGACGTAAATTGAACAAATGTGGTAGAATTTTGCTGAATTCATAAATTAACGGTAATACAAAATGATCTAATCGGGTCTCTGTTTGTCCTACCCTAGAAGTTTAATAGTGCATTTTGCTCGTCATTTCATGCGCTTTGAGATGCCGCTTAGCCCAATACGCTATCTGAAATAGGGGCGACGTAAATTGAACAAATGTGATAGAATTTCCCTGAATTCTTATATTAACCTTAATGTAAAATGATCTAATCGGGTCTCTGTTTGCCTTAGCCTAGAAGATTAATAGTGCATTCTATTGGACGTTCCATGCGCTTTGAGATGCCGCTTAGCCCAATACGCTATCTGAAATAGGAGCGACGTAAATTGAACAAATGTGATAGAATTTCCCTGAAATCTTATATTAAACAAAATATAAAATGATCTAATCGGGTCTCTGATTGCCCTATCATAGATGTTTAGTCGTGCATTTTACTCGCCCTTCCACGCCCTTGAGGATGCCGCCTACCCCAGTACGCAATCTGAAATAGGAACGACGTAAATTGAACAAATGTGATAGAATTTTGCTGAATTATTAAATTAACGGTAATATAAAATGATCTAATCGGGTCTCTGTTTGCCCTACCCTAGAAGTTTAATAGTGCATTTCACTCGTCATTCCACGCGCTTTAAGATGCCGCTCAGCCCAGTACGCTATCTGAAATAGGAGCAACGTAAATTGAACAAATGTGACAGAATGTTGCTGAATTCTTATATTAACCGTAATATAAAATGATCTAATCGGGACTGTCTTTGCCTTACCCTAGAAGTTTAATAGTGCATTTCACTCGTCATTTCATGCCCTTTCAGATGCCACTTAGCCCAATACGCTATCTTTAATAGGAGCGACGTAAATTGGACAAATGTGATAGAATTTCGCTGAATTCTTAAATTAACCATAATATACAATGATCTAATCGGGTCTCTGTTCGCCCTAGCCTAGAAGTTTAATAGTGCATTTTACTCGCCCTTCCACGCGCTTTAAGATGCCGCCTAGCCCAGTACGCTATCTCAAGCAGGTGCGGCGTAAGTTGAACAAATGTGATAGAATTTCCCTGAATTCTTATATTATCCGTAATATAAAATGATCTAATCGGGCCTCTGTTTGCCTTACCCTAGAAGTTTAATAGTGCATTTTACTCGCCATTTCATGCGCTTTGAGGTGCCGCTTAGCCCAATACGCTATCTGAAATAGGAGCGACGTAAATTGAACAAATGTGATAGAATTTCGTTGAATTCTTAAATTAACCAAAATATATAATGATCTAATCGGGACTCTGTTCGCCCTAGCCTAGAAGTTTAATAGTGCATTTTACTCGCCCTTCCACGCGCTTTAAGATGCCGCCTAGCCCAGTACGCTATCTCAAGCAGGTGCGGCGTAAGTTGAACAAATGTGATAGAAATACGCTGAATTCTTATATTATCCGTAATATAAAATGATCTAATCGGTTCTCTGTTTGCCTTATCCTAGAAGTTTAATAGTACACCTTACTCGCCATTTCATGCGCTTTGAGATGCCGCCTAGCCTAATACGCTATCTGAAATAGGAAGACGTAAATTGAACAAATGTGATAGAATTTCCGTGAATTCTTATATTAAGCTTAATGTAAAATGATCTAATCGGGTCTCTGTTCACCCTACCCTAGAAGTTTAATAGTGCATTTCACTCGTCATTTCATGCGCTTTGAGATGCCGCCTAGCCCAATACGCAATCAGAAATAGGAGCGACGTAAGTTGAACAAATGTGATAGAATTTCGCTGAATTCTTATATTAACCAAAATATAAAATGATTTAATCGGGTCTCTGATTGCCCTATCATAGAAGTTTAATAGTGCATTTTACTCGCCATTCCACGCGCTTTAAGCTGACGCCTAGCCCAGTACGCTATCTGAAATAGGAGCGACGTAAATTCAACAAATGTGATAGAATTTTGCTGAATTCTTAAATTAACCATAATATAAAATGATCTAATCGGGTCTCTGTTTGCCCAACCCTAGAAGTTTAATAGTGCATTTTACTCGCCATTTCATGCACTTTGAGATGCTGCTTAGCCCAATACGCTAACTGAAATAGGAGCGACGTAAATTGAACGAATGTGATAGAATTTTGCTGAATTCATAAATTAAGCATAATATAAAATGATCTAATCGGGTCTCTGTTTGCCTTATTCTAGAAGTTTAATAGTGCCTTATACTCGCCATTTCATGCGCTTTGAGATGCCGCTTAGCCCAATACGCTATCTGAAATAGTAGCGTCGTAAATTGAACAAATGTGATAGAATTTCGCTGAATTCTTAAATTAACCATAATATAAAATGATCTAATCGGGTCTCTGTTTGCCCTACCCTAGAAGTTTAATAGTCCATTTTACTCGCCATTTCATGCGCTTTCAGATGCCGCTTAGCCCAATACGCTATCTTTAATAGGAGCGACGTAAGTTGAACAAATGTGATAGAATTACGCTGAATTCTTATATTAACCGTAATATAAAATGATCTAATCGGGTCTCTGATTGCCCTATCATAGAAGTTTAATAGTGCATTTTACTCGCCTTTCCACGCGCTTTAAGGTGCCGCCTAGCCCAGTACGCTATCTGAAATAGGAACGACGTAAATTGTACAAATGTGATAGAATTTTGCTGACTTCTTAAATTAATCATAATATAAAATGATCTAATCGGGTCTCTGTTTGCCCTACCCTAGAAGTTTAATAGTGCATTTTACTCGCCATTTCATGCGCTTTCAGATGCCGCTTAGCCCAATACGCTATCGTTAATAGGAGCGACGTAAATTGAACAAATGTGACAGAATTTCGGTGAATTCTTAAATTAACCATAATATAAAATGATCTAATCGGGTCTCTGTTTGCCCTACCCTAGAAGTGTAATAGTGCATTTGCTCGCCATTCCACGCGCTTCAAGATGCCGCTTAGCCCAATACGCTATCTGAAATAGGAGCGACGTAAACTGAACAAATGTGATAGAATTTTGCTGAATTCTTAAATTAACCATAATATAAAATGATCTGATCGGGTATCTGTTTGCCTTACCCTAGAAGTTTAATAGTGCATTTTAATCGCCATTTCATGGGCTTTGAGGTGCCGCTTAGCCCAATACGCTATCTGAAATAGGAGCGACGTAAATTGAACAAATGTGATAGAATTTCGGTGAATTCTTAAATTAACCATAATATAAAATGATCTAATCGGGTCTCTGTTTGCCCTACCCTAGAAGTGTAATAGTGCATTTTACTCGTCATTTCATGCGCTCTGAGATGCCGCTTTTACAAATACGCTATCTGAAATAGGAGCGACGTAAATTGAACGAATGTGGTAGTATTTCGCTGAATTCTTAAATTAACCATAATATAAAATGATCTGGTCGGGTCTCTGTTTGCCCTACCCTAGAACTTTAATAGTGCATTTTACTCCTCATTTCATGCGCTTTGAGATGCCGCTTAGCCCAATACGCTATCTGAAATAGGAGGGATATAAATTGAACAAATGTGATAGAATTTCGCTGAATTCTTATATTAACCAAAATATAAAATGATCTAATCGGATCTCTGATTGCCCTATCATAGAAGCTTAATAGTGCATTTTACTCGCCATTCCACGCGCTTTATGCTGGCGCCTAGCCCAGTACGCTATCTGAAATAGGAGCGACGTAAATTGAACAAATGTGATAGAATTTCGCTGAATCCTTATATTAACCAAAATATAAAATGATCTGATCGGGTGTCTTATTGCCCTATCATAGAAGTTTCATAGTGCATTTTACTCGCCCTTCCACGCGCTTTAAGATGCCGTCTAGCCCAGTACGCTATCTGAAATAGGAGCGGCGTAAGTTGAACAAATGTGATACTATTACGCTGAATTCTTATATTATCCATAATATAAAATGATATAAGCGGGTCTGTGCTTGTGTTACCCTAGAAGTTTAATAGTGCATTTTACCCGCCATTTCATGCGCTTTGAGATGCCGCTTAGCCCAATACGCTATCTGAAATAGGAGCGACGTAAATTGAACAAATGTGATAGAATTTCGCTGAATTCTTTAATTAACTATAATATAAAATGATCTAATCGGGTCTCTGTTCGCCCTACCCTAGAAGCTTAATAGTGCATTTCACTCGTCATTTCATGCGCTTTCAGATGCCGCTTAGCCCAATACACTATCTGAAATAGGAGCGACGTAAATTTAACAAATGTGATAGAATTTCGCTGAATTCTTTTATTAACCATAATGTAATATGATCTAATCGGGTCTCTGTTTGCCTCACCCTAGAAGTTTAATAGTGCATTTTACTCGCCATTTCATGCGCTTTGAGATGCCGCTTAGCCCAATACGCTATCTGTAATAGGGGCGACGTAAATTGAACAAATGTGATAGAATTTCCCTGAACTCTTATATTAACCTTAATGTAAAATGATCTAATCGGGTCTCTGTTTGCCCTAGCCTAGAAGATTAATAGTGCATTTTATTGGACGTTCCATGCGCTTTGAGATGCCGCTTAGCCCAATACGCTATCTGAAATAGGAGCGACGTAAATTGAACAAATGTGATAGAATTTCCCTGAAATCTTATATTAAACAAAATATAAAATGATCTAATCGGGTCTCTGATTGCCCTATCATAGATGTTTAGTCGTGCATTTTACTCGCCCTTCCACGCCCTTGAAGATGCCGCCTAGCCCAGTACGCTATCTGAAATAGGAACGACGTAAATTGAACAAATGTGATAGAATTTTGCTGAATTATTAAATTAACCAAAATATAAAATGATCTAATCGGGTCTCTGATTGCCCTATCATAGAAGTTTAATAGTGCATTTCACTCATCATTTCATGCGCTTTGAGATGCCGCTTAGCCGAATACGCTGTCTGAAATAGGAGCGACGTAAATTGAACAAATGTGATAGAATTTCCTTGAATTCTTATATTAACCAAAATATAAAATGATCTGATCGGGTCCCTGATTGCCCTATCATAGAAGTTTAATAGTGCATTTTACTCGCCATTCCACGCGCTTTAAGATGCCGCCTAGCCCAGTACGCTATCTGAAATAGGAGCGACGTAAATTGAACAAATGTGGTAGAATTTTGCTGAATTCATAAATTAACGGTAATACAAAATGATCTAATCGGGTCTCTGTTTGTCCTACCCTAGAAGTTTAATAGTGCATTTTGCTCGTCATTTCATGCGCTTTGAGATGCCGCTTAGCCCAATACGCTATCTGAAATAGGGGCGACGTAAATTGAACAAATGTGATAGAATTTCCCTGAATTCTTATATTAACCTTAATGTAAAATGATCTAATCGGGTCTCTGTTTGCCTTAGCCTAGAAGATTAATAGTGCATTCTATTGGACGTTCCATGCGCTTTGAGATGCCGCTTAGCCCAATACGCTATCTGAAATAGGAGCGACGTAAATTAAACAAATGTGATAGAATTTCGGTGAATTCTTAAATTAACCATAATATAAAATGATCTAATCGGGTCTGTGTTTGCCCTACCCTAGAAGTTTAATAGTGCATTTCACTCGCCATTTCATGCGCTTTCAGATGCCGCTAAGCGCAATAAGCTATCTGAAATAGGAGCGACGTAAATTGAACAAATGTGATAGAATTTCCCTGAAATCTTATGTTAAACAAAATATAAAATGATCTAATCGGGTCTCTGATTGCCCTATCATAGAAGTTTAATAGTGCACTTTACTCGCCTTTCCACGCGCTTTAAGATGTCGCCTAGCCCAGGAAGAACAAATGTGATAGAATTTTGCTGACCTCTTAAATTAATCATAATATAAAATGATCTAATCGGGTCTCTGATTGCCCTATCATAGAAGTTTAATAGTGCATTTTGCTCGTCATTTCATGCGCTTTGAGATGCCGCTTAGCCCAATACGCTATCTGTAATAGGAGCGACGTAAATTTTACAAATGTGATAGAATTTCGTTGAATTCTTATATTAACCAATATATAAAATGATCTAATCAGGTCTCTGATGGCCCTATCATAGAAGTTTAATAGTGCATTTTACTCGCCATTTCATGCGCCTTCAGATGCCGCTAAGCCCAATAAGCTATCTGCAATAGAAGCGACGTAAATGGAACAAATGTGATAGAATTTCGTTGAATTCTTATATTAACCAAAATATAAAATGATCTAATCGGGTCTCTGATTGCCCTATCATAGAAGTTTAACAGTGCACTTCACTCGTCATTTCATGCGCTTTGACATGCCGCTTAGCCCAATAAGCTATCTGAAATAGGAGCGACGTGAATTGAACAAATGTGATAGAATTTCCCCGAAATCTTATATTAAACAAAATATAAAATGAGCTAATCGGGTTTCTGATTGCCCTATCATAAAAGTTGAGCAGTGCATTTTACTCGCCATTCTACGCGCTTTAAGATGGCGCCTAGCCCAGTACGCTATCTGAAATAGGAGCGACGTAAGTTGAACAAATGTGATAGAATTTCGCTGAATTCTTTTATTAACCATAATGTAAAATGATCTGATCGGGTCTCCAATTGCTCTATCATAGAAGTTTAGTAGTGCATTTTACTCGCCCTTCCACGCGCTTTAAGATGGCGCCTAGCCCAGTACGCTATCTGAAATAGGAGCGACGTAAGTTGAACAAATGTGATAGAATTTCGCTGAATTCTTTTATTAACCTTAATGTAAAATGATCTAATCGGGTCTCTGTACGCCCTACCATAGAAATCTAATAGTGCATTTTACTCGCCATTTCATGCGCTTTGAGATGCCGCTCAGCCCAATACGCTAACTGAAATAGGAGCGACGTAAGTTGAACAAATGTGATAGAATTTCGCTGAATTCTTTTATTAACCATAATGTAAAATGATCTGATCGGGTCTCTGTTCGCCCTAGCCTAGAAGTTTAAGAGTGTATTTTATTCGACATTTCATGCGCTTTGAGATGCCGCTTAGCCGAATGCGCTATCTGAAATAGGAGCGACGTAAATTGAACAAATGCGATAGAATTTCCCTGAAATCTTATATTAAACAAAATATAAAATGATGTAATCGGGCCTCTGTTTGCCCTATCATAGAAGTTTGATAGTGCATTTTACTCGCCATTTCATGTGCTTTAAGCTGCCGCATAGGCCAATACGCTATCTGGAATAGGAGCGACGTAAATTGAACAAATGTGATAGAATTTCCCTGAATTCCTATATTAACCTTAATGTAAAATGATGTAATCGTGTCTCTGTTCGCCCTACCATAGAAGTCTAATAGTGCATTTCACTCGCCATTTCATGCGCTTTGAGATGCCGCTTAGCACAATACGCTATTTGAAATAGGGGCGACGTAAATTGAACAAATGTGATAGAATTTCGCTGAATTCTTAAATTAACCATAATATAAAATGATCTAATCGGGTCTCTGTTCGCCCTGTCATAGAAGTCTAATAGTGCATTTCACTCGCCATTCCACGCGCTTTAAGATGCGGCCGAACCCAGTACGCTATCTGAAATAGGAGCGACGTAAATTGAACAAATGTGATAGAATTTCACTGAATTCTTATATTAACCAAAATATAAAATGATCTAATCTGGTCTCTGTTCGCCCTAGCCTAGAAGTTTAATAGTGCATTTTACTCGCCATTTCATGTGCTTTAAGCTGCCGCATAGCCCAATACGCTATCTGGAATAGGAGCGACGTAAATTGAACAAACTTGATAGAATTTCCCTGAATACTTATATTAACCGTAATATAAAATGATCTAATCGGGTCTCTGTTTGCCTTATCCTAGAAGTTTAATAGTGCATTTCATTCGCCATTTCATGCGCTTTGAGATGCCGCTTAGCCGAATATGCTATCTGAATTAGGAGCGACGTAAATTGAACAAATGTGATCGAAATTCCCTGAAATCTGATATTATACAAAATATAAAATGATCTAATCGGGTCTCTGATTGCCCTATCATAGAAGTTGAGTAGTGAATTTTACTCGCCATTCCACGCGCTTTAAGATTCCGCCTGGCCCAGTACGCTATCTGAAATAGGAGCGACGTAAATTGAACAAATGTGATAGAATTTTGCTGAATTCTTAAATTAACCATAATATGAGATGATGTAATCGGGTCTCTGCTTGCCCTACCCTAGAAGTTTAATAGTGCATTTTACTCGCCATTTCATGCGCTTTGAGATGCCGCCTAGCCCAATACGCTATCTGAAATAGGAGCGACGTAAATTGAACAAATGTGATAGAATTTTGCTGAATTCTTAAATTAACCATAACATAAAATGATCTAATCGGGTCTCTGTTTGACCTACCCTAGAAGTTTAATAGTGCATTTTACTCGCCATTTCATGTCCTTTGAGATGCCGCATAGCCTAATACGCTATCTGGAATAGGAGCGACGTAAATTGATCAAATGTGATAGAATTTCCCTGAATTCTTTTATTAACCTTAATGTAAAATGATCTAATCGGGTCTCTGTTCGCCCTACCATAGAAGTCTAATAGTGCATTTCACTCGCCATTTCATGCGCTTTGAGATGCCGCTTAGCCCAATACGCTATCTGAAATAGGAGCGACGTAAATTGAACAAATGTGATAGAATTTTGCTGAATTCTTAAATTAACCATAATATTAGATGATGTAATCGGGTCTCTGCTTGCCCTACCCTAGAAGTTTAATAGTGCATTTTACTCACCATTTCATGCGCTTTGAGATGCCGCTTAGCCCAATACGCTATCTGAAATAGGAGCGACGTAAATTGAACAAATCTGATAGAATTTTGCTGAATTCTTAAATTAACCATAATATAAAATGATCTAATCGGGTATCTGTTTGCCCTACCCTAGAAGCTTAATATTGCATTTTACTCGCCATTTCATGCGCTTTGAGCTGCCGCTTAGCCCAATACGCTATCTGAAATAGGAGCGACTTAAGTTGAAAAAATGTGATAGAATTTCGCTGAATTCTTTTATGAACCATAATGTAAATTGATCAAATCGGGTCTCTGTTCTCCCTAGCCTAGAAGTTTAATAGTGCATTTTATTCTCCATTTAATGCGCCTTGAGATGCCGCTTAGCCCAATACGCTATCTGAAATAGGAACGACGTAAATTGAACAAATGCGATGGAATTTCCCTGAAATCTTATATTAAATATAATATAAAATGATCTAATCGGGTCTCTGATTGCCCTATCATAGAAGTTTAGTAGTGCATTTTACTCGCCATTCCACGCGCTTTAAGATGCCGCCTAGCCCAGTACGCTACCTGAAATAGGAGCGACGTAAATTGAACAGATGTGATAAAATTTAGCTGACATCTTAAATTAACCATAATATAAAATGATCTAATCGGTCTCTGTTTGCCCAACCCTAGAAGTTTAATAGTGCATTTTACTCGCCATTTCATGCTCCTTCAGATGCCTCTTAGCCCAATACGCTATCTGAAATAGGAGCGACGTAAATTGAACAAATGTGATAGAATTTTGCTGAATTCTTAAATTAACCATAATATAAAATGATCTAATCGGGTCTCTGATTGCCCTATCATAGAAGTTTAGTAGTGCACTTTACTCGCCATTCCACGCGCTTTAAGATGCCGCCTAGCCCAGTACGCTATCTGAAATAGGAGCGACGTAAGTTGAACAAATGTGATAGAATTTCGCTGAATTCTTAAATTAACCACAATATAAAGTGATCTAATCGGGTCTCTGTACGCCCTACCATAGAAATCTAATAGTGCATTTTACTCGCCATTTCATGCGCTTTGCGATGCCGCTTAGCCCAATACGCTATCTGAAATAGGAGCGACGTAAGTTGAGCAAATGTGATAGAATTTCGCTGAATTCTTTTATTAACCATAATGTAAAATGATCTGATAGGGTCTCTGTTCGCCCTAGCCTAGAAGTTTAAGAGTGCATTTTACTCGCCATTTCATGTGCTTTGAGATGCCGCCTAGCCCAGTACGCTATCTGAAATAGGAGCGACGTAAATTGAACAGATGTGATAAAATTTAGCTGACATCTTAAATTAACCATAATATAAAATGATCTAATCGGGTCTCTGTTTGCCCAACGCTAGAAGTTTAATAGTGCATTTTACTCGCCATTTAATGCGCCTTCAGATGCCTCTTAGCCCAATACGTTATCTGAAATAGGAGCGACGTAAATTGAACAAATGTGATGGAATTTCGCTGAAATCTTATATTAAACAAAATATAAAATGATCTAATCGGGTCTCTGATTGCCCAATCATAGAAATTTAGGAGTGCATTTTACTCGCCATTTCATACGCTTTGAGATGCCGCTTAGCACTATACGCTATCTGAAATATGAGCGACGTAAATTGAACAAATGTGATAGAATTTCGCTGAATTCTTATATTAACCTTAATGTAAAATGATCTAATCGGGTCTCTGTTCGCCCGTCCCTAGAAGTTTAATGTTGCATTTCACTCGTCATTTCATGCGCCTTGAGATGCCGCCTAGCCCAGTACGCTATCTTAAATAGGAGCGACGTAAATTGAACAAATGTGATAGAATTACGCTTAATTCTTATATTAAGCGTAATATAAAATGATGTAATCGGGTCTCTCTTTGCATTACCCTAGGAGTTTAATAGTGCATTTTACTCGCCAGTTCATGCGCATTGAGATGCCGCTTAGCCCAATACGCTATCTGAAATAGGAGTGACGTAAATTGAACAAATGTGATAGAATTTCCCTGAATTCGTATATTAACCCAAATATAAAATGATCTAATCGAGTCTCTGATTGCCCTATCATCGAAGTTTGATAGTGCATTTCACTCGCCATTCCACGCGCTTTAAGATGCCGCCTAGCCTAGCACGCTATCTGAAATAGGAGCGACGTAAATTGAACAAATGTGATAGAATTTTGCTGAATTCTTAAATTAACCATAATATAAAATGATCTAATCGGGTATCTGTTTGCCCTACCCTAGAAGCTTAATATTGCATTTTACTCGCCATTTCATGCGCTTGGGCTGCCGCTTAGCCCAATACGCTATCTGAAATAGGAGCGACGTAAGTTGAAAAAATGTGATAGAATTTCGCTGAATTCTTTTATGAACCATAATGTAAAATGATCTAATCGGGTCTCTGTTCTCCCTAGCCTAGAAGTTTAATAGTGCATTTTGTTCTCCATTTCATGCTCTTTGAGATGCCGCTTAGCCCAATACGCTATCTGAAATAGGAGCGACGTAAATTGAACAAATGCGATAGAATTTCCCTGAAATCTTATATTAAACAAAATATAAAATGATCTAATCGGGTCTCTGTACGCCCTACCATAGAAATCTAATAGTGCATTTTACTCGCCATTTCATGCGCTTTGAGATGCCGCTTAGCCCAATACGCTATCTGAAATAGGAGCGACGTAAATTGAATAAATGTGATGGAATTTCGCTGAATTCTTATATTAACCAAAATATAAAATGATCTAATCGGGTCTCTTATTGCCCTATCATAGAAGCTTAATAGTGCATTTTATTCGCCATTTCATGCCCTTTGAGATGCCGCTTAGCCCAATACGCTATCTGAAATAGTAGCGACGTAAATTGAACAAATGTGATAAAATTTCCCTGAATTCTTACATTAACCTTAATATAAAATGATCTAATCGGGTCTCTGTTCGCCCTACCCTAGAAGTTTAGTAGTGCATTTCACTCCACATTTCATGCGCTTTGAGATGCCGCTTAGCTCAATAAGCTATCTGAAATAGGAGCGACGTAAATTGAATAAATGTGATGGAATTTCGCTGAATTCTTATATTAACCAAAATATAAAATGATCTAATCGGGTCTCTTATTGCCCTATCATAAAAGCTTAACAGTGCATTTTAATCGCCATTCCACGCGCTTTAAGGTGCCGCCTAGCCCAGTACGCTATCTGAAATACGAACGACGTAAATTGAACAAAAGTGATAGAATTTTGCTGAATGATTAAATTAACCATAATATAAAATGATCTAATCGGGTCTCTGTTTGCCCTACCCTAGAAGTTTAATTGTGCATTTTACTCGCCATTTCATGCGCTTTGAGATGCCGCTTAGCCCAATACGCTATATGAAACGTGAGCGACGTAAATTGAACAAATGTGATAGAATTTCGATGAATTCTTATATTAACCAAAATATAAAATGATCTAATCGGGTCTCTGATTGCCCTATCATAGAAGTTTAATAGTGCATTTTACTCGCCATTCCACGCGCTTTATGCTGACGCCTAGCCCAGGACGCTATCTGAAATTGGAGCGACGTAAATTGAACAAATGTGATAGAATTTCGCTGAATTCTTATATTAACCAAAATATAAAATGATCTAATCGGGTCTCTGATTGCCCTATCATAGAAGCTTAATAGTGCATTTTACTCGACATTCCGGGCGCTTTAAGATGCCGCCTAGCCCAGTACGCTATTTGAAATAGGAGCGACGTAAATTGAACGAATGTGATTGAATTTTGCTGAATTCTTAAATTAACCATAATATAAAATGATCTAATCGGGTCTCAGTTTGCCCTACCCTAGAAGTTTAATAGTGCGTTTTACTCGCCATTTCATGCGCATTGAGATGCCGCTTAGCCCAATACGCTATCTGAAATAGGAGCGACGTAAGGTGAACAAATGTGATAGAATTTCGCTGAATTCTTTTATTAACCATAATGTAAAATGATCTAATCGGGTCTCTGTTCGCCCTAGCCTAGAAGTATAATAGTGCATTTTACTCGCCATTGCATGCGCTTTGAGGTGCCGCTTAGCCCAATACGCTATCTGAAATAGGAGCGACGTAAATTGAACAAATGTGATAGAATTTCGGTGAATTCTTAAATTAACCATAATATAAAATGATCTAATCGGGTCTCTGTTTGCCCTACCCTAGAAGTTTAATAGTGCATTTTACTCGCCATTCCACGCGCTTTAAGATGCCGCTTAGCCCAATACGCTATCTGAAATATCAGCGACGTAAATTGAACAAATGTGAGAGAATTTCGCTGAATTCTTATATTAACCAAAATATAAAATGATGTTATCGGGTCTCTGATTGCCCGATCATAGAAGTTTAGTAGTGCATTTTACTCGCCCTTCCACGCGCTTTGAGATTCCGCCTATCCCAGTACGCTATCTGAAATAGGAGCGACGTAAGTTGAACAAATGTGATAGAATTACGCTTAATTCTTATATTAACCGTAATATAAAATGATCTAATCGGGTCTCTGTTTGTCCTACCCTAGAAGTTTAATAGTGCATTTCACTCGTAATTTCATGCGCTTTGAGATGCCGCTTAGCCCAATACGCTATCTGAAATAGGAGCGACGTAAATTGAACAATTGTGATAGAATTTCCCTGAATTCTTATATTATCCTTAATGTAAAATGATCTAATCGGGTCTCTGTTCGACCTACCCTAGAAGTTTAATAGTGCATTTCACTCGTCATTTCATGCGCTTTGAGGTGCCGCTTAGCCCTATAAGCTATCTGAAATAGGAGCGACGTAAATTGAATAAATGTGATAGAATTTCGCTGAATTCTTATATTAACCAAATTATAAAATGATCTAATCGGGTCTCTGATTGCCCTATTATAGATGTCCAATAGTGCATTTAACTCGCCATTCCACGCGCTTTAAGATGCCGCTTAGTCCAGTACGCTATCCGAAATAGGAGCGACGTAAATTGAACAAATGTGATAGAATTACGCTTAATTCTTATATTAACATTAATATAAAATGATCTAATCGGGTCTCTGATTGCCCTATCATAGAAGGCTAATAGTGCATTTTACTCGCCATTCCACGCGCTTTAAGATGCCGCCTCGCCTAGTACGCTATCTGAAATAGGAGCGACGTAAATTGAACAAATGTGATAGAATTATGCTGAATTCTTAAATTAACCATAATATAAAATGATCTAATCGGGTCTCTGTTTGCCCTACCCTAGACGTTTAATAGTGCATTTCACTCGTAATTTCATGCGCTTTGAGATGCCGCTTAGCCCAATACGCTATCTGAAATAGGAGCGACGTAAATTGAACAAATGTGATAGAATTTCCCTGAATTCTTATATTATCCTTAATGTAAAATGATCTAATCGGGTCTCTGTTCGACCTACCCTAGAAGTTTAATAGTCCATTTCACTCGTCATTTCATGCGCTTTGAGATGCCGCTTAGCCCTATAAGCTATCTGAAATAGGAGCGACGTAAATTGAACAAATGTGATAGAATTTCGCTGAATTCTTATATTAACCTAATTATAAAATGATCTAATCGGGTCTCTGATTGCCCTATTATAGAAGTTCAATAGTGCGTTTTACTCGCCATTCCACGCGCTTTAAGATGCCGCCTCGCCCAGTACGCTATCTGAAATAGGAGCGACGTAAATTGAACAAATGTGATAGAATTTCGCTGAATTCTTTTATTAACCGTAATGTAAAATGATCTAATCGGGTCTCTGTTCGCCCTAGCCTATAAGTTTAATAGTGCATGTTATTCGCCATCTCATGCGCTTTGAGATGCCGCTTAGCCCAATACGCTATCTGAAATAGGAGCGACGTAAATTGAACAAATGTGATAGAATTTCCCTGAATTCTTATATTAACCTTAATGTAAAATGATGTAATCGGGTCTCTGTTTGCCCTAGCCTAGAAGATTAATAGTGCATTTTATTCGACATTCCGTGCGCTTTGAGATGCTGCTTAGCCCAATACGCTATCTGAAATAGGACCGACGGTAAATTGAACAAATGTGATAGAATTTTGCTGAATTCTTAAATTAACCATAATACAAAATGATCTAATCGGGTCTCTGTTTGCCCTACCCTAGAAGTATAATAGTGCATTTTACTCGCCATTTCATGCACTCTGAGATGCCGCTTAGCCCAATACGCTATCTGAAATATGAGCGACGTAAATTGAACAAATGTGATAGATATCTCTGAAATCTTATATTAAACAAAATATAAAATGATCTAATCGGGTCTCTGATTGCCCTATCATAGAAGTTTAGGAGTGCATTTTACTCGCCATTTCATGCGCTTTGAGATGCCGCTTAGCACAGTACGCTATCTGAAATAGGAGCGACGTAAATTGAACAAATGTGATAGAATTTCGCTGAATTCTTAAATTAACCATAATACAAAATGATCTAATCGGGTCTCCGTTTGCCCTACCCTAGAAGTTTAATAGTGCATTTTACTCGCCATTCCATGCGCTTTGAGATGCCGCTTAGCCCAATACGCTATCTGAAATATAAGCGACGTAAATTGAACAAATGTGATAGAATTTCCCTGAAATCTTATATTAAACAAAATATAAAATGGTCTAATCGGGTCTCTGATTGCCTATCATAGAAGTTTAGTAGTGCATTTTGCTCGCCCTTCCACGCGCTTTATGATGCCGCCTATCCCAGTACGCTATCTGAAATAGGAGCGACGTAGGTTGAACAAATGTGATAGAATTACGCTGTATTCTTATATTAACCGTAACATAAAATGATCTAATCGGGTCTCTTTTTGCTTTACCCTAGAAGTTTAATAGTGCGTTTTACTCGTCATTTCATGCGCTTTGAGATTCCGCTTAGCCCAACACGCTAACTGAAATAGGAGCGACGTAAATTGAACAAATGTGATAGAATTTCGCTGAATTCATATATTAACCAAAATATAAAATGATCTAATCGGGTCTCTGATTGCCCTATCATAGAAGTTTAATAGTGCATTTCACTCATCATTTCATGCGCTTTGAGATGCCGCTTAGTCGAATACGCTATCTGAAATAGGAGCGACGTAAATTGAACAAATGTGATAGAATTTCCCTGAATTCTTATATTAACCTTAATGTAAAATGATCTAATCGGGTCTCTGTTTGCCCTAGCCAAGAAGATTAATAGTGCATTTTATTGGACATTCCATGCGCTTTGAGATGCCGCTTAGCCCTATAAGCTATCTGAAATAGGAGCGACGTAAATTGAACAAATGTGATAGAATTTCGCTGAATTCTTTTATTAACCGTAATGTAAAATGATCTAATCGGGTCTCTGTTCGCCCTAGCCTATAAGTTTAATAGTGCATGTTATTCGCCATCTCATGCGCTTTGAGATGCCGCTTAGCCCAATACGCTATCTGAAATAGGAGCGACGTAAATTGAACAAATGTGATAAAATTTCCCTGAATTCTTATATTAACCTTAATGTAAAATGATCTAATCGGGTCTCTGTTTGCCCTAGCCTAGAAGATTAATAGTGCATTTTATTCGACATTCCGTGCGCTTTGAGATGCTGCTTAGCCCAATACGCTATCTGAAATAGGACCGACGGTAAATTGAACAAATGTGATAGAATTTTGCTGAATTCTTAAATTAACCATAATACAAAATGATCTAATCGGGTCTCTGTTTGCCCTACCCTAGAAGTATAATAGTGCATTTTACTCGCCATTTCATGCACTCTGAGATGCCGCTTAGCCCAATACGCTATCTGAAATATGAGCGACGTAAATTGAACAAATGTGATAGATATCTCTGAAATCTTATATTAAACAAAATATAAAATGATCCAATCGGGTCTCTGATTGCCCTATCATAGAAGTTTAGGTGTGCATTTTACTTGCCATTTCATGCGCTTTGAGATGCCGCTTAGCACAGTACGCTATCTGAAATAGGAGCGACGTAAATTGAACAAATGTGATAGAATTTTGCTGAATTCTTATATTAACCTTAATGTAAAATGATCTAATCGGGTCTCTGTTCGCCCTACCCTAGAAGTTTAATGTTGCATTTCACTCGTCATTTCATGCGCCTTGAGATGCCGCCTAGCCCAGTACACTATCTTAAATAGGAGCGACGTAAATTGAACAAATGTGATAGAATTTCGCTGAATTCTTAAATTAACCATAATACAAAATGATCTAATCGGGTCTCCGTTTGCCCTACCCTAGAAGTTTAATAGTGCATTTTACTCGCCATTCCGTGCGCTTTGAGATGCCGCTTAGCCCAATACGCTATCTGAAATATGAGCGACGTAAATTGAACAAATGTGATAGAATTTCCCTGAAATCTTATATTAAACAAAATATAAAATGGTCTAATCGGGTCTCTGATTGCCCTATCATAGAAGTTTAGTAGTGCATTTTGCTCGCCCTTCCACGCGCTTTATGCTGACGCCTAGCCCAGGACGCTATCTGAAATTGGAGCGACGTAAATTGAACAAATGTGATAGAATTTCGCTGAATTCTTATATTAACCAAAATATAAAATGATCTAATCGGGTCTCTGATTGCCCTATCATAGAAGCTTAATAGTGCATTTTACTCGACATTCCGGGCGCTTTAAGATGCCGCCTAGCCCAGTACGCTATTTGAAATAGGAGCGACGTAAATTGAACGAATGTGATTGAATTTTGCTGAATTCTTAAATTAACCATAATATAAAATGATCTAATCGGGTCTCAGTTTGCCCTACCCTAGAAGTTTAATAGTGCGTTTTACTCGCCATTTCATGCGCATTGAGATGCCGCTTAGCCCAATACGCTATCTGAAATAGGAGCGACGTAAGGTGAACAAATGTGATAGAATTTCGCTGAATTCTTTTATTAACCATAATGTAAAATGATCTAATCGGGTCTCTGTTCGCCCTAGCCTAGAAGTATAATAGTGCATTTTACTCGCCATTGCATGCGCTTTGAGGTGCCGCTTAGCCCAATACGCTATCTGAAATAGGAGCGACGTAAATTGAACAAATGTGATAGAATTTCGGTGAATTCTTAAATTAACCATAATATAAAATGATCTAATCGGGTCTCTGTTTGCCCTACCCTAGAAGTGTAATAGTGCATTTTACTCGCCATTCCACGCGCTTTAAGATGCCGCTTAGCCCAATACGCTATCTGAAATATCAGCGACGTAAATTGAACAAATGTGAGAGAATTTCGCTGAATTCTTATATTAACCAAAATATAAAATGATGTTATCGGGTCTCTGATTGCCCGATCATAGAAGTTTAGTAGTGCATTTTACTCGCCCTTCCACGCGCTTTGAGATTCCGCCTATCCCAGTACGCTATCTGAAATAGGAGCGACGTAAGTTGAACAAATGTGATAGAATTACGCTTAATTCTTATATTAACCGTAATATAAAATGATCTAATCGGGTCTCTGTTTGTCCTACCCTAGAAGTTTAATAGTGCATTTCACTCGTAATTTCATGCGCTTTGAGATGCCGCTTAGCCCAATACGCTATCTGAAATAGGAGCGACGTAAATTGAACAATTGTGATAGAATTTCCCTGAATTCTTATATTATCCTTAATGTAAAATGATCTAATCGGGTCTCTGTTCGACCTACCCTAGAAGTTTAATAGTGCATTTCACTCGTCATTTCATGCGCTTTGAGGTGCCGCTTAGCCCTATAAGCTATCTGAAATAGGAGCGACGTAAATTGAATAAATGTGATAGAATTTCGCTGAATTCTTATATTAACCAAATTATAAAATGATCTAATCGGGTCTCTGATTGCCCTATTATAGATGTCCAATAGTGCATTTAACTCGCCATTCCACGCGCTTTAAGATGCCGCTTAGTCCAGTACGCTATCCGAAATAGGAGCGACGTAAATTGAACAAATGTGATAGAATTACGCTTAATTCTTATATTAACATTAATATAAAATGATCTAATCGGGTCTCTGATTGCCCTATCATAGAAGGCTAATAGTGCATTTTACTCGCCATTCCACGCGCTTTAAGATGCCGCCTCGCCTAGTACGCTATCTGAAATAGGAGCGACGTAAATTGAACAAATGTGATAGAATTATGCTGAATTCTTAAATTAACCATAATATAAAATGATCTAATCGGGTCTCTGTTTGCCCTACCCTAGACGTTTAATAGTGCATTTCACTCGTAATTTCATGCGCTTTGAGATGCCGCTTAGCCCAATACGCTATCTGAAATAGGAGCGACGTAAATTGAACAAATGTGATAGAATTTCCCTGAATTCTTATATTATCCTTAATGTAAAATGATCTAATCGGGTCTCTGTTCGACCTACCCTAGAAGTTTAATAGTCCATTTCACTCGTCATTTCATGCGCTTTGAGATGCCGCTTAGCCCTATAAGCTATCTGAAATAGGAGCGACGTAAATTGAATAAATGTGATAGAATTTCGCTGAATTCTTATATTAACATTAATATAAAATGATCTAATCGGGTCTCTGATTGCCCTATTATAGAAGTTCAATAGTGCGTTTTACTCGCCATTCCACGCGCTTTAAGATGCCGCCTCGCCCAGTACGCTATCTGAAATAGGAGCGACGTAAATTGAACAAATGTGATAGAATTTCGCTGAATTCTTTTATTAACCGTAATGTAAAATGATCTAATCGGGTCTCTGTTCGCCCTAGCCTATAAGTTTAATAGTGCATGTTATTCGCCATCTCATGCGCTTTGAGATGCCGCTTAGCCCAATACGCTATCTGAAATAGGAGCGACGTAAATTGAACAAATGTGATAGAATTTCCCTGAATTCTTATATTAACCTTAATGTAAAATGATGTAATCGGGTCTCTGTTTGCCCTAGCCTAGAAGATTAATAGTGCATTTTATTCGACATTCCGTGCGCTTTGAGATGCTGCTTAGCCCAATACGCTATCTGAAATAGGACCGACGGTAAATTGAACAAATGTGATAGAATTTTGCTGAATTCTTAAATTAACCATAATACAAAATGATCTAATCGGGTCTCTGTTTGCCCTACCCTAGAAGTATAATAGTGCATTTTACTCGCCATTTCATGCACTCTGAGATGCCGCTTAGCCCAATACGCTATCTGAAATATGAGCGACGTAAATTGAACAAATGTGATAGATATCTCTGAAATCTTATATTAAACAAAATATAAAATGATCTAATCGGGTCTCTGATTGCCCTATCATAGAAGTTTAGGAGTGCATTTTACTCGCCATTTCATGCGCTTTGAGATGCCGCTTAGCACAGTACGCTATCTGAAATAGGAGCGACGTAAATTGAACAAATGTGATAGAATTTCGCTGAATTCTTAAATTAACCATAATACAAAATGATCTAATCGGGTCTCCGTTTGCCCTACCCTAGAAGTTTAATAGTGCATTTTACTCGCCATTCCATGCGCTTTGAGATGCCGCTTAGCCCAATACGCTATCTGAAATATAAGCGACGTAAATTGAACAAATGTGATAGAATTTCCCTGAAATCTTATATTAAACAAAATATAAAATGGTCTAATCGGGTCTCTGATTGCCTATCATAGAAGTTTAGTAGTGCATTTTGCTCGCCCTTCCACGCGCTTTATGATGCCGCCTATCCCAGTACGCTATCTGAAATAGGAGCGACGTAGGTTGAACAAATGTGATAGAATTACGCTGTATTCTTATATTAACCGTAACATAAAATGATCTAATCGGGTCTCTTTTTGCTTTACCCTAGAAGTTTAATAGTGCGTTTTACTCGTCATTTCATGCGCTTTGAGATTCCGCTTAGCCCAACACGCTAACTGAAATAGGAGCGACGTAAATTGAACAAATGTGATAGAATTTCGCTGAATTCATATATTAACCAAAATATAAAATGATCTAATCGGGTCTCTGATTGCCCTATCATAGAAGTTTAATAGTGCATTTCACTCATCATTTCATGCGCTTTGAGATGCCGCTTAGTCGAATACGCTATCTGAAATAGGAGCGACGTAAATTGAACAAATGTGATAGAATTTCCCTGAATTCTTATATTAACCTTAATGTAAAATGATCTAATCGGGTCTCTGTTTGCCCTAGCCAAGAAGATTAATAGTGCATTTTATTGGACATTCCATGCGCTTTGAGATGCCGCTTAGCCCTATAAGCTATCTGAAATAGGAGCGACGTAAATTGAACAAATGTGATAGAATTTCGCTGAATTCTTTTATTAACCGTAATGTAAAATGATCTAATCGGGTCTCTGTTCGCCCTAGCCTATAAGTTTAATAGTGCATGTTATTCGCCATCTCATGCGCTTTGAGATGCCGCTTAGCCCAATACGCTATCTGAAATAGGAGCGACGTAAATTGAACAAATGTGATAAAATTTCCCTGAATTCTTATATTAACCTTAATGTAAAATGATCTAATCGGGTCTCTGTTTGCCCTAGCCTAGAAGATTAATAGTGCATTTTATTCGACATTCCGTGCGCTTTGAGATGCTGCTTAGCCCAATACGCTATCTGAAATAGGACCGACGGTAAATTGAACAAATGTGATAGAATTTTGCTGAATTCTTAAATTAACCATAATACAAAATGATCTAATCGGGTCTCTGTTTGCCCTACCCTAGAAGTATAATAGTGCATTTTACTCGCCATTTCATGCACTCTGAGATGCCGCTTAGCACAATACGCTATCTGAAATATGAGCGACGTAAATTGAACAAATGTGATAGATATCTCTGAAATCTTATATTAAACAAAATATAAAATGATCCAATCGGGTCTCTGATTGCCCTATCATAGAAGTTTAGGTGTGCATTTTACTTGCCATTTCATGCGCTTTGAGATGCCGCTTAGCACAGTACGCTATCTGAAATAGGAGCGACGTAAATTGAACAAATGTGATAGAATTTTGCTGAATTCTTATATTAACCTTAATGTAAAATGATCTAATCGGGTCTCTGTTCGCCCTACCCTAGAAGTTTAATGTTGCATTTCACTCGTCATTTCATGCGCCTTGAGATGCCGCCTAGCCCAGTACACTATCTTAAATAGGAGCGACGTAAATTGAACAAATGTGATAGAATTTCGCTGAATTCTTAAATTAACCATAATACAAAATGATCTAATCGGGTCTCCGTTTGCCCTACCCTAGAAGTTTAATAGTGCATTTTACTCGCCATTCCGTGCGCTTTGAGATGCCGCTTAGCCCAATACGCTATCTGAAATATGAGCGACGTAAATTGAACAAATGTGATAGAATTTCCCTGAAATCTTATATTAAACAAAATATAAAATGGTCTAATCGGGTCTCTGATTGCCCTATCATAGAAGTTTAGTAGTGCATTTTGCTCGCCCTTCCACGCGCTTTATGATGCCGCCTATCCCAGTACGCTATCTGAAATAGGAGCGACGTAGGTTGAACAAATGTGATAGAATTACGCTGTATTCTTATATTAAAAGTAACATAAAATGATCTAATCGGGTCTCTTTTTGCTTTACCCTAGAAGTTTAATAGTGCGTTTTACTCGTCATTTCATGCGCTTTGAGATTCCGCTTAGCACAACACGCTAACTGAAATAGGAGCGACGTAAATTGAACAAATGTGATAGAATTTCGCTGAATTCATATATTAACCAAAATATAAAATGATCTAATCGGGTCTCTGATTGCCCTATCATAGAATTTAATAGTGCATTTCACTCATCATTTCATGCGCTTTGAGATGCCGCTTAGTCGAATACGCTATCTGAAATAGGAGCGACGTAAATTGAACAAATGTGATAGAATTTCCCTGAATTCTTATATTAACCTTAATGTAAAATGATCTAATCGGGTCTCTCTTTGCCTTACCCTAGAAGTTTAATAGTGCATTTCACTCGTCATTTCATGCGCTTTGAGATGCCGCTTAGCCCACTACGCTATCTGAAATAGGAGAGACGTAAATTGAACAAATGTGATAGAATTTCGCTGAATTCTTTTATTAACCGTAATGTAAAATGATCTAATCGGGTCTCTGTTCGCCCTAGCCTATAAGTTTAATGGTGCATTTTATTCGCCATCTCATGCGCTTTGAGATGCCGCTTAGCCCAATACGCTATCTGAAATAGGAGCGACGTAAATTGAACAAATGTGATAGCATTTTGCTGAATTCTTAAATTATCCATAATATAAAATGATCTAATCGGGTCTCTGTTTGCCCTACCCTAGAAGTTTAATAGTGCATTTTACTCGCCATTTCATGCGCTTTGAGATGCCGCTTAGCCCAATACGCTATCTGAAATAGGAGCGACGTAAATTTAACAAATGTGATAGAATTTCGCTGAATTCTTAAATTAACCATAATATAAAATGTTCTAATCGGTTCACTGCTTGCCCTACCTTAGAAGTTTAATAGTGCATTTTACTCGTCATTTCATGCGCTTTGAGATGCCGCGCTGCCCAATACGCTATCTGAAATAGGAGCGACGTAAGTTGAACAAATGTGATAGAATTTCGCTGAATTCTTTTATTAACCATAATGTAAAATGATCTAATCGGGTCTCTGTTCGCCCTAGCCTAGAAGTTTAATAGTGGATGTTACTCGCCATTCCACGCGCTTTAAGATGCAGCCTCGCCCAGTACGCTATCTGAAATTGGAGCGACCTAAATTGAACAAATGTGATAGAATTTTGCTGAATTCTTAAATTAACCATAATATATAATGATCTAATCGGGTCTCTGTTTGCCTTACCCTAGAAGTTTAATAGTGCATTTTACTCGCCCTTCCACGCGCTTTAAGATGCCGCCTAGCCCAGTACGCTATCTGAAATAGGAGCGACGTAAATTGAACAAATGTGATAGAATTTTGCTGAATTCTTAAATTAACGGTAATATAAAATGATCTAATCGGGTCACTGCTTGTCCTACCCCAGAAGTTTAATAGTGCATGTTACTCGTCATTTCATGCGCTTTGAGATGCCGCTTTTATAAATACGCTATCTGAAATAGGAGCGACGTAACTTGAACGAATGTGATAGAATTTCGCTGAATTCTTTAATTAACTATAATATAAAATGATCTAATCGGGTCTCTGTTCGCCCTACCCTAGAAGCTTAATAGTGCATTTCACTCGTCATTTCATGCGCTTTCAGATGCCGCTTAGCCCAATACACTATCTGAAATCGGAGCGACGTAAATTTAACAAATGTGATAGAATTTCGCTGAATTCTTTTATTAACCACAATGTAATATGATCTAATCGGGTCTCTGTTTGCCTTATCCTAGAAGTTTAATAGTACACCTTACTCGCCATTTCATGCGCTTTGAGATGCCGCCTAGCCCAATACGCTATCTGAAATAGGAGCGACGTAAATTGAACAAATGTGATAGAATTTTGCTGAATTCATAAATTACCGGTAATACAAAATGATCTAATCGGGTCTCTGTTTGCCCTACCCTAGAAGTTTAATAGTGCATTTTGCTCGCCATTTCATGCGCTTTGAGATGCCGCTTAGCCCAATACGCTATCTGTAATAGGAGCGACGTAAGTTGAACAAATGTGATAGAATTTCGCTGAATTCTTATATTAACCAAAATATAAAATGATTTAATCGGGTCTCTGATTGCCCTATCATAGAAGTTTAATAGTGCATTTTACTCGCCATTCCACGCGCTTTAAGCTGACGCCTAGCCCAGTACGCTATCTGAAATAGGAGCGACGTAAATTCAACAAATGTGATAGAATTTTGCTGAATTCTTAAATTAACCATAATATAAAATGATCTAATCGGGACTCTGTTTGCCCTACCCTAGAAGTTTAATAGTGCATTTTACTCGCCATTTCATGCACTTTGAGATGCTGCTTAGCCCAATACGCTAACTGAAATAGGAGCGACGTAAATTGAACGAATGTGATAGAATTTTGCTGAATTCTTAAATTAAGCATAATATAAAATGATCTAATCGGGTCTCTGTTTGCCTTATGCTAGAAGTTTAATAGTGCATTATACTCGCCATTTCATGCGCTTTGAGATGCCGCTTAGCCCAATACGCTATCTGAAATAGTAGCGACGTAAATTGAACAAATGTGATAGAATTTCGCTGAATTCTTAAATTAACCATAATATAAAATGATCTAATCGGGTCTCTGTTTGCCCTACCCTAGAAGTTTAATAGTGCATTTTACTCGCCATTTCATGCGCTTTCAGATGCCGCTTAGCCCAATACGCTATCTTTAATAGGAGCGACGTAAATTGAACAAATGTGATAGAATTACGCTGAATTCTTATATTAACCGTAATATAAAATGATCTAATCGGGTCTCTGATTGCCCTATCATAGAAGTTTAATAGTGCATTTTACTCGCCTTTCCACGCGCTTTAAGATGCCGCCTAGCCCAGTACGCTATCTGAAATAGGAACGACGTAAATTGTACAAATGTGATAGAATTTCGCTGAATTCTTAAATTAACCATAATATAAAATGATCTAATCGGGTCTCTATTTGCCCTACCCTAGAAGTTTAATAGTGCATTTCACTTGTCATTTCATGCGCTTCGAGATGCCGCTAAGACCAATAAGCTATCTGAAATAGGAGCGACGTAAATTGAAGAAATGAGAAAGAATTATGCTGAATTCTTAAATTGACCGTAATATAAAATGATCTAATCAGGTCTCTGTTTGCCCTACCGTAGAAGTTTAACATTGCATTTCACTCGACATTTCATGCGCTTTGAGGTGCCGCTTAGCCCAATATGCTATCTGAAATAGGAGCGACGTAAATTGAACAAATGTGATAGAATTTCCCTGAAATCTTATATAAAACAAAATATAAAATGATCTAATCGGGTCTCTGATTGCCCTGTCATGGAAGATTAGTAGTGCATTTTACTCACCCTTCCACGCGCTTTAAGATGCCGCCTAGCCCAGTACGCTATCTGAAATAGGAACGACGTAAACTGAACAAATGTGATAGAATTTTGCTGAATTCTTAAATTAACCATAATATAAAATGATCTAATCGGGTATCTGTTTGCCTTACCCTAGAAGTTTAATAGTGCATTTTAATCGCCATTTCATGGGCTTTGAGGTGCCGCTTAGCCCAATACGCTATCTGAAATAGGAGCGACGTAAATTGAACAAATGTGATAGAATTTCGGTGAATTCTTAAATTAACCATAATATAAAATGATCTAATCGGGTCTCTGTTTGCCCTACCCTAGAAGTGTAATAGTGCATTTTACTCGCCATTCCACGCGCTTTAAGATGCCGCTTAGCCCAATACGCTATCTGAAATATCAGCGACGTAAATTGAACAAATGTGAGAGAATTTCGCTGAATTCTTATATTAACCAAAATATAAAATGATGTTATCGGGTCTCTGATTGCCCGATCATAGAAGTTTAGTAGTGCATTTTACTCGCCCTTCCACGCGCTTTCAGATTCCGCCTAGCCCAGTACGCTATCTGAAATAGGAGCGACGTAAGTTGAACAAATGTGATAGAATTACGCTGAATTCCTATATTAACCGTAATATAAAATGATCTAATCGGGTCTCTGTTTGCCCTACCCTAGAAGTTTAATAGTGCATTTTACTCGTCATTTCATGCGCTTTGAGATGTCGCATAGCCCAATACGCTATCTGAAATAGGAACGACGTAAATTGAACAAATGAGATAGAATTTTTCTGAATTCTTAAATTAACCATAATATAAAATGATCTAATCGGGTCTCTGATTGCCCTATCATAGAAGTTTGATAGTGCATTTTACTCGACATTCCACGCGCTTTAAGTTGCCGCCTAGCCCAGTACGCTATCTGAAATAGGAGCTACGTAAGTTGAACAAATGTGACAGAATTACGCTGAATTCTTATATTAAGCATAATATAAAATGATCTAATCGGGTCTCTGATTGCCCTACACTAGAAGTATAATAGTGCATTTTACTCGCCATTTCATGCGCTTTGAGATGCCGCTTAGCCCAATACGCTATCTGAAATAGGAGCGACGTAAATTAAACAAATGTAATAGAATTTCGCTGAATTCTTATATTAACCAAAATACAAAATGATCTAATCGGGTCTCTGATTGCCCTACCCTAGAAGTTTAATAGTGCATTTTACTCGCCATGTCTTGCGCTTTGAGATGCAGCTTACCCCAATACGCTATCTGAAATAGGAGCGACGTAAATTGAACAAATGTGATAGAGTTTCGCTGAATTCTTATATTAACCAAAACATAAAATGTTCTAATCGGGTCTCTGATAGCCCTATCATAGAAGTTTATTAGTGCATTTTACTCGCCATTCCACGCGCTTTAAGATGCCGCCTAGCCCAGTACGCTATCTGAAAGAGGAGTGACGTAAATTGAACAAATGTGATAGAATTTCGCTGAATTCTTAAATGAACCATAATATAAAATGATCTAATCGGGTCTGTGTTTGCCCTACCCTAGAAGTTTAATAGTGCATTTCACTCGCCATTTCATGCGCTTTCAGATGCCGCTAAGCCCAATAAGCTATCTGAAATAGGAGCGACGTAAATTGAACAAATGTGATAGAATTTCCCTGAAATCTTATGTTAAACAAAATATAAAATGATCTAATCGGGTCTCTGATTGCCCTATCATAGAAGTTTAATAGTGCATTTTACTCGCCTTTCCACGCGCTTTAAGATGTCGCCTAGCCCAGGAAGAACAAATGTGATAGAATTTTGCTGACCTCTTAAATTAATCATAATATAAAATGATCTAATCGGGTCTCTGTTTGCCCTACCCTAGAAGTTTAATAGTGCATTTTACTCGCCATTTCATGCGCTTTCAGATGCCGCTTAGCCCAATACGCTATCTTTAATAGGAGCGACGTAAATTGAACAAATGTGATAGAATTTTGCTGACTTCTTAAATTAATCATAATATAAAATGATCTAATCGGGTCTCTGTTTGCCCTACCCTAGAAGTTTAATATTGCATTTTACTCGCCATTTCATGCGCTTTCAGATGCCGCTTAGCCCAATACGCTATCGTTAATAGGAGCGACGTAAATTGAACAAATGTGACAGAATTTCGCTCAATTCTTATATTAACCAAAATATAAAATGATCTAATCGGGTCTCTGTTTGCCCTACCCTAGAAGTTTAATAGTGCATTTTACTCGCCATTTCTTGCGCTTTGAGATGCCGCTTAGCCCAATACGCTATCTGAAATAGGAGCGACGTAAATTGAACAAATGTGATAGAATTTCGCTGAATTCTTAAATTAACCATAATATAAAATGATCTAATCGGGTCTCTGTTTGCCCTACCCTAGAAGTGTAATAGTGCATTTTACTCGCCATTCCACGCGCTTTAAGATGCCTCTTAGCCCAATACGCTATCTGAAATAGGAGCGACGTAAATGGAACAAATGTGATAGAATTTCGCTGAATTCTTAAATTAACCATAATATAAAATGATCTTATCGGGTCTCTGTTTGCCCTACCCTAGAAGTTTAATAGTGCATTTTACTCGCAATTGCATGCGCTTTGAGATGCCGCTTAGCCCAATACGCTATCTGAAATATGAGCGACGTAAATTGAACAAATGTGATAGAATTTCCCTGAAATCTTATATTAAACAAAATATAAAATGATCTGATCGGGTCCCTGATTGCCCTATCATAGAAGTTTAATAGTGCATTTTACTCGCCATTCCACGCGCTTTAAGAAGCCGCCTAGCCCAATACGCTATCTGAAATAGGAGCGACGTAAATTGAACAAATGTGATAGAATTTTGTTGAATTCATAAATTAACGGTAATACAAAATGATCTAATCGGGTCTCTGTTTGCCCTACCCTAGAAGTTTAATAGTGCATTTTGCTCGCCATTTCATGCGCTTTGAGATGCCGCTTAGCCCAATACGCTATCTTTAATAGGAGCGACGTAAATTGAACAAATGTGATAGAATTTCGCTGAATTCTTATATTAACCAAAATATAAAATGACCTAATCGGGTCTCTGATTGCCCTACCCTAGAAGTTTAATAGTGCATTTTACTCGCCATGTCTTGCGCTTTGAGATGCAGCTTACCCCAATACGCTATCTGAAATAGGAGCGACGTAAATTGAACAAATGTGATAGAGTTTCGCTGAATTCTTATATTAACCAAAACATAAAATGTTCTAATCGGGTCTCTGATAGCCCTATCATAGAAGTTTATTAGTGCATTTTACTCGCCATTCCACGCGCTTTAAGATGCCGCCTAGCCCAGTACGCTATCTGAAAGAGGAGTGACGTAAATTGAACAAATGTGATAGAATTTCGGTGAATTCTTAAATGAACCATAATATAAAATGATCTAATCGGGTCTGTGTTTGCCCTACCCTAGAAGTTTAATAGTGCATTTCACTCGCCATTTCATGCGCTTTCAGATGCCGCTAAGCCCAATAAGCTATCTGAAATAGGAGCGACGTAAATTGAACAAATGTGATAGAATTTCCCTGAAATCTTATGTTAAACAAAATATAAAATGATCTAATCGGGTCTCTGATTGCCCTATCATAGAAGTTTAATAGTGCATTTTACTCGCCTTTCCACGCGCTTTAAGATGTCGCCTAGCCCAGGAAGAACAAATGTGATAGAATTTTGCTGACCTCTTAAATTAATCATAATATAAAATGATTTAATCGGGTCTCTGTTTGCCCTACCCTAGAAGTTTAATAGTGCATTTTACTCGCCATTTCATGCGCTTTCAGATGCCGCTTAGCCCAATACGCTATCTTTAATAGGAGCGACGTAAATTGAACAAATGTGATAGAATTTTGCTGACTTCTTAAATTAATCATAATATAAAATGATCTAATCGGGTCTCTGTTTGCCCTACCCTAGAAGTTTAATATTGCATTTTACTCGCCATTTCATGCGCTTTCAGATGCCGCTTAGCCCAATACGCTATCGTTAATAGGAGCGACGTAAATTGAACAAATGTGACAGAATTTCGCTCAATTCTTATATTAACCAAAATATAAAATGATCTAATCGGGTCTCTGTTTGCCCTACCCTAGAAGTTTAATAGTGCATTTTACTCGCCATTTCTTGCGCTTTGAGATGCCGCTTAGCCCAATACGCTATCTGAAATAGGAGCGACGTAAATTGAACAAATGTGATAGAATTTCGCTGAATTCTTAAATTAACCATAATATAAAATGATCTAATCGGGTCTCTGTTTGCCCTACCCTAGAAGTGTAATAGTGCATTTTACTCGCCATTCCACGCGCTTTAAGATGCCGCTTAGCCCAATACGCTATCTGAAATAGGAGCGACGTAAATGGAACAAATGTGATAGAATTTCGCTGAATTCTTAAATTAACCATAATATAAAATGATCTAATCGGGTCTCTGTTTGCCCTACCCTAGAAGTTTAATAGTGCATTTTACTCGCAATTGCATGCGCTTTGAGATGCCGCTTAGCCCAATACGCTATCTGAAATATGAGCGACGTAAATTGAACAAATGTGATAGAATTTCCCTGAAATCTTATATTAAACAAAATATAAAATGATCTGATCGGGTCTCTGATTGCCCTATCATAGAAGTTTAATAGTGCATTTTACTCGCCATTCCACGCGCTTTAAGAAGCCGCCTAGCCCAATACGCTATCTGAAATAGGAGCGACGTAAATTGAACAAATGTGATAGAATTTTGTTGAATTCATAAATTAACGGTAATACAAAATGATCTAATCGGGTCTCTGTTTGCCCTACCCTAGAAGTTTAATAGTGCATTTTGCTCGCCATTTCATGCGCTTTGAGATGCCGCTTAGCCCAATACGCTATCTTTAATAGGAGCGACGTAAATTGAACAAATGTGATAGAATTTCGCTGAATTCTTATATTAACCAAAATATAAAATGACCTAATCGGGTCTCTGATTGCCCTACCCTAGAAGTGTAATAGTGCATTTTACTCGCCATTCCACGCGCTTTAAGATGCCTCTTAGCCCAATACGCTATCTGTAACAGGAGCGACGTAAATTGAACAAATGTGATAGAATTTCGCTGAATTCTTATATTAACCTTAATGCAAAATGATCTAATCGGGTCTCTGTTTGCCCTAGCCTAGAAGATTAATAGTGCATTTTATTGGACGTTCCATGCGCTTTGAGATGCCGCTTAGCCCAATACGCTATCTGAAATAGGAGCGACGTAAATTGAACAAATGTGATAGAATTTCCCTGAAATCTTATATTAAACAAAATATAAAATGATCTAATCGGGTCTCTGATTGCCCTATCATAGATGTTTAGTCGTGCATTTTACTCGCCCTTCCACGCCCTTGATGATGCCGCCTAGCCCAGTACGCTATCTGAAATAGGAACGACGTAAATTGAACAAATGTGATAGAATTTTGCTGAATTATTAAATTAACCAAAATATAAAATGATCTAATCGGGACTCTGATTGCCCTATCATTGAAGTTTAATAGTGCATTTCACTCATCATTTCATGCGCTTTGAGATGCCGCTTAGCCGAATACGCTGTCTGAAATAGGAGCGACGTAAATTGAACAAATGTGATACAATTTCCTTGAATTCTTATATTAACCAAAATATAAAATGATCTGATCGGGTCCCTGATTGCCCTATCATAGAAGTTTAATAGTGCATTTTACTCGCCATTGCACGCGCTTTAAGATGCCGCCTAGCCCAGTACGCTATCTGAAATAGGAGCGACGTAAATTGAACAAATGTGGTAGAATTTTGCTGAATTCATAAATTAACGGTAATACAAAATGATCTAATCGGGTCTCTGTTTGCCCTACCCTAGAAGTTTAATAGTGCATTTTGCTCGCCATTTCATGCGCTTTGAGATGCCGCTTAGCCCAATACGCTATCTGAAATAGGGGCGACGTAAATTGAACAAATGTGATAGAATTTCCCTGAATTCTTATATTAACCTTAATGTAAAATGATCCAATCGGGTCTCTGTTTGCCCTAGCCTAGGAGATTAATAGTGCATTCTATTGGACGTTCCATGCGCTTTGAGATGCCGCTTAGCCCAATACGCTATCTGAAATAGGAGCGACGTAAATTGAACAAATGTGATAGAATTTCCCTGAAATCTTATATTAAACAAAATATAAAATGATCTAATCGGGTCTCTGATTGCCCTATCATAGATGTTTAGTCGTGCATTTTACTCGCCCTTCCACGCCCTTGAAGATGCCGCCTAGCCCAGTACGCTATCTGAAATAGGAACGACGTAAATTGAACAAATGTGATAGAATTTTGCTGAATTATTAAATTAACCAAAATGTAAAATGATCTAATCGGGTCTCTGATTGCCCTATCATAGAAGTTTAATAGTGCATTTCACTCATCATTTCATGCGCTTTGAGATGCCGCTTAGCCGAATACGCTGTCTGAAATAGGAGCGACGTAAATTGAACAAATGTGATAGAATTTCCTTGAATTCTTATATTAACCAAAATATAAAATGATCTGATCGGGTCCCTGATTGCCCTATCATAGAAGTTTAATAGTGCATTTTACTCGCCATTCCACGCGCTTTAAGATTCCGCCTAGCCCAGTACGCTATCTGAAATAGGAGCGACGTAAATTGAACAAATGTGATAGAATTTTGCTGAATTCTTAAATTAACGGTAATATAAAATGATCTAATCGGGTCTCTGTTTGCCCTACCCTAGAAGTTTAATAGTGCATTTCACTCGTCATTCCACGCGCTTTAAGATGCCGCCCAGCCCAGTACGCTATCTGAAATAGGAGCAACGTAAATTGAACAAATGTGACAGAATGTTGCTGAATTCTTATATTAACCGTAATATAAAATGATCTAATCGGGACTCTCTTTGCCTTATCCTAGAAGTTTAATAGTACATCTTACTCGCCATTTCATGCGCTTTGAGATGCCGCCTAGCCCAATACGCTATCTGAAATAGGAAGACGTAAATTGAACAAATGTGATAGAATTTCCGTGAATTCTTATATTAAGCTTAATGTAAAATGATCTAATCGGGTCTCTGTTCGCCCTACCCTAGAAGTTTAATAGTGCATTTCACTCCTCATTTCATGCGCTTTGAGATGCCGCTTAGCTCAATACGCTATCTGAAATAGGAGCGACGTAAGTTGAACAAATGTGATAGAATTTCCCTGAAATCTTATATTAAACAAAATATAAAATGATCTAATCGGGTCTCTGATTGCCCTATCATAGATGTTTAGTCGTGCATTTTACTCGCCCTTCCACGCCCTTGATGATGCCGCCTAGCCCAGTACGCTATCTGAAATAGGAACGACGTAAATTGAACAAATCTGATAGAATTTTGCTGAATTATTAAATTAACCAAAATATAAAATGATCTAATCGGGACTCTGATTGCCCTATCATTGAAGTTTAATAGTGCATTTCACTCATCATTTCATGCGCTTTGAGATGCCGCTTAGCCGAATACGCTGTCTGAAATAGGAGCGACGTAAATTGAACAAATGTGATACAATTTCCTTGAATTCTTATATTAACCAAAATATAAAATGATCTGATCGGGTCCCTGATTGCCCTATCATAGAAGTTTAATAGTGCATTTTACTCGCCATTGCACGCGCTTTAAGATGCCGCCTAGCCCAGTACGCTATCTGAAATAGGAGCGACGTAAATTGAACAAATGTGGTAGAATTTCGCTGAATTCTTATATTAACCAAAATATAAAATGATCTAATCGGGTCTCTGATTGCCCTATCATAGAAGTTTAATAGCGCATTTTACTCGCCATTCCACGCGCTTTATGCTGACGCCTAGCCCAGTACGCTATCTGAAATAGGAGCCACGTAAATTGAACGAATGTGATAGTATTTCGCTGAATTCTTAAATTAACCATAATATAAAATGATCTAGTCGGGTCTCTGTTTGCCCTACCCTAGAAGTTTAATAGTGCATTTTACTCGCCATTTCATGCGCTTTGAGATGCCGCTTAGCCCAATACGCTATATGAAACGTGAGCGACGTAAATTGAACAAATGTGATAGAATTTCGCTGAATTCTTATATTAACCATAATATAAAATGATCTAATCGGGTCTCTATTTGCCTTATCCTAGAAGTTTAACAGTGCATTTTACTCGCCATTCCACGCGCTTATGATGGAGCCTAGCCCAGTACGCTATCTGAAATAGGAGCGACGTAAATTGAACAAATGTGTTAGAATTTCACTGAATTCTTATATTAACCACAATATAAAATGATCTAATCGGGTCTCTGATAGCCCTATCATAGAAGTTTAATAGTGCATTTTACTCGCCATTCCACGCGCTTTAAGATGCCGCCCAGCCCAGTACGCTATCTGAAAGAGGAGCGACGTAAGTTGAACAAATGTGATAGAATTACGCTGAATTCTTATATTAACCATAATATAAAATGATCTAATCGGGTCTCTGTTTGCCCTACCCTAGAAGTTTAATAGTGCATTTTACTCGCCATTTCATGCGCTTTGAGATTCCGCCTATCCCAGTACGCTATCTGAAATAGGAGCGACGTAAGTTGAACAAATGTGATAGAATTACGCTGAATTCTTATATTAACCGTAATATAAAATGATCTAATCGGGTCTCTGTTTGCCCTACCCTAGAAGTTTAATAGTGCATTTTACTCGTCATTTCATGCGCTTTGAGATGTCGCATAGCCCAATACGCTATCTGAAATAGGAACGACGTAAATTGAACAAATGAGATAGAATTTTTCTGAATTCTTAAATTAACCATAATATAAAATGATCTAATCGGGTCTCTGTTTGCCCTACCCTTGAAGTTTAATAGTGCATTTTACTCGCCATTTCATGCGCTTTGAGATGCCGCTTAGCCCAATACGCTATCTGAAATAGGAGCGACGTAAATTGAACAAATGTGATAGAATTTCGCTGAATTCTTATATTAACCAAAATATAAAATGATCTAATCGGGTCTCTGATTGCCCTATCATAGAAGTTTGATAGTGCATTTTACTCGACATTCCACGCGCTTTAAGTTGCCGCCTAGCCCAGTACGCTATCTGAAATAGGAGCTACGTAAGTTGAACAAATGTGACAGAATTACGCTGAATTCTTATATTAAGCATAATATAAAATGATCTAATCGGGTCTCTGATTGCCCTACACTAGAAGTATAATAGTGCATTTTACTCGCCATTTCATGCGCTTTGAGACGCCGCTTAGCCCAATACGCTATCTGAAATAGGAGCGACGTAAATTAAACAAATGTAATAGAATTTCGCTGAATTCTTATATTAACCAAAATACAAAATGATCTAATCGGGTCTCTGATTGCCCTACCCTAGAAGTTTAATAGTGCATTTTACTCGCCATGTCTTGCGCTTTGAGATGCAGCTTACCCCAATACGCTATCTGAAATAGGAGCGACGTAAATTGAACAAATGTGATAGAGTTTCGCTGAATTCTTATATTAACCAAAACATAAAATGTTCTAATCGGGTCTCTGATAGCCCTATCATAGAAGTTTATTAGTGCATTTTACTCGCCATTCCACGCGCTTTAAGATGCCGCCTAGCCCAGTACGCTATCTGAAAGAGGAGTGACGTAAATTGAACAAATGTGATAGAATTTCGGTGAATTCTTAAATGAACCATAATATAAAATGATCTAATCGGGTCTGTGTTTGCCCTACCCTAGAAGTTTAATAGTGCATTTCACTCGCCATTTCATGCGCTTTCAGATGCCGCTAAGCCCAATAAGCTATCTGAAATAGGAGCGACGTAAATTGAACAAATGTGATAGAATTTCCCTGAAATCTTATGTTAAACAAAATATAAAATGATCTAATCGGGTCTCTGATTGCCCTATCATAGAAGTTTAATAGTGCATTTTACTCGCCTTTCCACGCGCTTTAAGATGTCGCCTAGCCCAGGAAGAACAAATGTGATAGAATTTTGCTGACCTCTTAAATTAATCATAATATAAAATGATCTAATCGGGTCTCTGTTTGCCCTACCCTAGAAGTTTAATAGTGCATTTTACTCGCCATTTCATGCGCTTTCAGATGCCGCATAGCCCAATACGCTATCTTTAATAGGAGCGACGTAAATTGAACAAATGTGATAGAATTTTGCTGACTTCTTAAATTAATCATAATATAAAATGATCTAATCGGGTCTCTGTTTGCCCTACCCTAGAAGTTTAATATTGCATTTTACTCGCCATTTCATGCGCTTTCAGATGCCGCTTAGCCCAATACGCTATCGTTAATAGGAGCGACGTAAATTGAACAAATGTGACAGAATTTCGCTCAATTCTTATATTAACCAAAATATAAAATGATCTAATCGGGTCTCTGTTTGCCCTACCCTAGAAGTTTAATAGTGCATTTTACTCGCCATTTCTTGCGCTTTGAGATGCCGCTTAGCCCAATACGCTATCTGAAATAGGAGCGACGTAAATTGAACAAATGTGATAGAATTTCGCTGAATTCTTAAATTAACCATAATATAAAATGATCTAATCGGGTCTCTGTTTGCCCTACCCTAGAAGTGTAATAGTGCATTTTACTCGCCATTCCACGCGCTTTAAGATGCCGCTTAGCCCAATACGCTATCTGAAATAGGAGCGACGTAAATGGAACAAATGTGATAGAATTTCGCTGAATTCTTAAATTAACCATAATATAAAATGATCTTATCGGGTCTCTGTTTGCCCTACCCTAGAAGTTTAATAGTGCATTTTACTCGCAATTGCATGCGCTTTGAGATGCCGCTTAGCCCAATACGCTATCTGAAATAGGAGCGACGTAAATTGAACAAATGTGATAGAATTTCCCTGAAATCTTATATTAAACAAAATATAAAATGATCTGATCGGGTCCCTGATTGCCCTATCATAGAAGTTTAATAGTGCATTTTACTCGCCATTCCACGCGCTTTAAGAAGCCGCCTAGCCCAATACGCTATCTGAAATAGGAGCGACGTAAATTGAACAAATGTGATAGAATTTTGCTGAATTCATAAATTAACGGTAATACAAAATGATCTAATCGGGTCTCTGTTTGCCCTACCCTAGAAGTTTAATAGTGCATTTTGCTCGCCATTTCATGCGCTTTGAGATGCCGCTTAGCCCAATACGCTATCTTTAATAGGAGCGACGTAAATTGAACAAATGTGATAGAATTTCGCTGAATTCTTATATTAACCAAAATATAAAATGACCTAATCGGGTCTCTGATTGCCCTACCCTAGAAGTGTAATAGTGCATTTTACTCGCCATTCCACGCGCTTTAAGATGCCTCTTAGCCCAATACGCTATCTGTAACAGGAGCGACGTGGATTGAACAAATGTGATAGAATTTCGCTGAATTCTTATATTAACCTTAATGTAAAATGATCTAATCGGGTCTCTGTTTGCCCTAGCCTAGAAGATTAATAGTGCATTTTATTGGACGTTCCATGCGCTTTGAGATGCCGCTTAGCCCAATACGCTATCTGAAATAGGAGCGACGTAAATTGAACAAATGTGATAGAATTTCCCTGAAATCTTATATTAAACAAAATATAAAATGATCTAATCGGGTCTCTGATTGCCCTATCATAGATGTTTAGTCGTGCATTTTACTCGCCCTTCCACGCCCTTGATGATGCCGCCTAGCCCAGTACGCTATCTGAAATAGGAACGACGTAAATTGAACAAATGTGATAGAATTTTGCTGAATTATTAAATTAACCAAAATATAAAATGATCTAATCGGGACTCTGATTGCCCTATCATAGAAGTTTAATAGTGCATTTCACTCATCATTTCATGCGCTTTGAGATGCCGCTTAGCCGAATACGCTGTCTGAAATAGGAGCGACGTAAATTGAACAAATGTGATACAATTTCCTTGAATTCTTATATTAACCAAAATATAAAATGATCTGATCGGGTCCCTGATTGCCCTATCATAGAAGTTTAATAGTGCATTTTACTCGCCATTGCACGCGCTTTAAGATGCCGCCTAGCCCAGTACGCTATCTGAAATAGGAGCGACGTAAATTGAACAAATGTGGTAGAATTTTGCTGAATTCATAAATTAACGGTAATACAAAATGATCTAATCGGGTCTCTGTTTGCCCTACCCTAGAAGTTTAATAGTGCATTTTGCTCGCCATTTCATGCGCTTTGAGATGCCGCTTAGCCCAATACGCTATCTGAAATAGGGGCGACGTAAATTGAACAAATGTGATAGAATTTCCCTGAATTCTTATATTAACCTTAATGTAAAATGATCCAATCGGGTCTCTGTTTGCCCTAGCCTAGGAGATTAATAGTGCATTCTATTGGACGTTCCATGCGCTTTGAGATGCCGCTTAGCCCAATACGCTATCTGAAATAGGAGCGACGTAAATTGAACAAATGTGATAGAATTTCCCTGAAATCTTATATTAAACAAAATATAAAATGATCTAATCGGGTCTCTGATTGCCCTATCATAGATGTTTAGTCGTGCATTTTACTCGCCCTTCCACGCCCCTGAAGATGCCGCCTAGCCCAGTACGCTATCTGAAATAGGAACGACGTAAATTGAACAAATGTGATAGAATTTTGCTGAATTATTAAATTAACCAAAATGTAAAATGATCTAATCGGGTCTCTGATTGCCCTATCATAGAAGTTTAATAGTGCATTTCACTCATCATTTCATGCGCTTTGAGATGCCGCTTAGCCGAATACGCTGTCTGAAATAGGAGCGACGTAAATTGAACAAATGTGATAGAATTTCCTTGAATTCTTATATTAACCAAAATATAAAATGATCTGATCGGGTCCCTGATTGCCCTATCATAGAAGTTTAATAGTGCATTTTACTCGCCATTCCACGCGCTTTAAGATTCCGCCTAGCCCAGTACGCTATCTGAAATAGGAGCGACGTAAATTGAACAAATGTGATAGAATTTTGCTGAATTCTTAAATTAACGGTAATATAAAATGATCTAATCGGGTCTCTGTTTGCCCTACCCTAGAAGTTTAATAGTGCATTTCACTCGTCATTCCACGCGCTTTAAGATGCCGCCCAGCCCAGTACGCTATCTGAAATAGGAGCAACGTAAATTGAACAAATGTGACAGAATGTTGCTGAATTCTTATATTAACCATAATATAAAATGATCTAATCGGGTCTCTATTTGCCTTATCCTAGAAGTTTAACAGTGCATTTTACTCGCCATTCCACGCGCTTATGATGGAGCCTAGCCCAGTACGCTATCTGAAATAGGAGCGACGTAAATTGAACAAATGTGTTAGAATTTCACTGAATTCTTATATTAACCACAATATAAAATGATCTAATCGGGTCTCTGATAGCCCTATCATAGAAGTTTAATAGTGCATTTTACTCGCCATTCCACGCGCTTTAAGATGCCGCCCAGCCCAGTACGCTATCTGAAAGAGGAGCGACGTAAGTTGAACAAATGTGATAGAATTACGCTGAATTCTTATATTAACCATAATATAAAATGATCTAATCGGGTCTCTGTTTGCCCTACCCTAGAAGTTTAATAGTGCATTTTACTCGCCATTTCATGCGCTTTCAGATGCCGCTTAGCCCAATACGCTATCTTTAATAGGAGCGACGTAAATTGAACAAATGTGATGGAATTTCGCTGAATTCTTATATTAACCAAAATATAAAATGACCTAATCGGGTCTCTGATTGCTCTATCATAGTAGTTTAGTAGTGCATTTTACTCGCCATTCCACGCGCTTTAAGATGCCGCCTAGCCCAGTACGCTATCTGAAAGACGAGTGACGTAAGTTGAACAAATGTGATAGAATTACGCTGAATTCTTATATTAACCGTAATATAAAATGATCTAATCGGGTATCTGTTTGCCTTACCCTAGAAGTTTAATAGTGCATTTTAATCGCCATTTCATGGGCTTTGAGATGCCGCTTAGCCCAATACGCTATCTGAAATAGGAGCGACGTAAATTGAACAAATGCGATAGAATTACGGTGAATTCTTAAATTAACCATAATATAAAATGATCTAATCGGGTCTCTGTTTGCCCTACCCTAGAAGTTTAATAGTGCATTTTACTCGCCATTTCATGCGCTTTCAGATGCCGCTAAGCCCAATAAGCTATCTGATATAGGAGCGACGTAAATTGAACAAATGTGATAGAATTTCCCTGAAATCTTATGTTAAACAAAATATAAAATGATCTAATCGGGTCTCTGATTGCCCTATCATAGAAGTTTAATAGTGCATTTTACTCGCCTTTCCACGCGCTTTAAGATGCCGCCTAGCCCAGTACGCTATCTGAAATAGGAACAACGTAAATTGAACAAATGTGATAGAATTTTGCTGACTTCTTAAATTAATCATAATATAAAATGATCTAATCGGGTCTCTGTTTGCCCTACCCTAGAAGTTTAATAGTGCATTGCACTCGTCATTTCATGCGCTTTGAGATGCCGCTTAGCCCAATAAGCTATCTGAAATAGGAGCGACGTAAATTGAACAAATGTGATAGAATTTCGCTGAATTCTTATATTAACCAAAATATAAAATGATCTAATCGGGTCTCTGTTTGCCCTACCCTAGAAGTGTAATAGTGCATTTTACTCGCCATTCCACGCGCTTTAAGATGCCGCTTAGCCCAATACGCTATCTGAAATAGGAGCGACGTAAATGGAACAAATGTGATAGAATTTCGCTGAATTCTTAAATTAACCATAATATAAAATGATCTTATCGGGTCTCTGTTTGCCCTACCCTAGAAGTTTAATAGTTCATTTTACTCCACATTTCTTGCGCTTTGAGATGCCGCTGAGCCCAATAAGCTATCTGAAATAGGAGCGACGTAAATTGACCAAATGTGATAGAATTTCGCTGAATTCTTATATTAACCAAAATATAAAATGATCTAATCGGGTCTCTCATTGCCCTATCATAGAAGTTTAATAGTGAATTTTACTCGCCATTCCACGCGCTTTAAGATGCCGCTTAGCCCAATACGCTATCTGCAATAGGAGCGACGTAAATTGAACAAATGTGATAGAATTTCGCTGAATTCTTAAATTAACCATAATATAAAATGATCTAATCGGGTCTCTGTTTGCCCTACCCTAGAAGTTTAACAGTGCATTTTACTCGCCATATCATGCGCTTTGAGATGCCGCTTAGCACAATACGCTATCTGAAATAGGAGCGACGTAAATTGAACAAATGTGATAGAATTTCGCTGAATTCTTAAATTAACCATAATATAAAATGATCTAATGGGGTCTCTGTTTGCCCTACCCTAGAAGTTTAATAGTGCATTTTACTCGTTATTTCATGCGCTTTGAGATGCCGCTTAGCACAATACGCTATCTGAAATGGGAGGGATGTAAATTGATCAAATGTGATAGAATTTCGCTGAATTCTTTTATTAACCATAACGTAAAATGATCTAATCGGGTCTCTGTTCGCCCTAGCGTAGAAGCTTAATTGTGCATTTTATTCGTCATTTCATGCGCTTTGAGATGCCGCTTAGCCCAATACGCTATCTGAAATAGGAGCGACGTAAATTGAACAAATGTGATAGAATTTCGCTGAATTCTTAAATTAACCATAATATAAAATGATCTAATCGGGTCTCTGTTTGCCATACCCTAGAAGTTTAACAGTTCATTTTACTCGCCATTTCATGCGCTTTGAGATGCCGCTTAGCCCAATACGCTATCTGAAATAGGAGCGACGTAAATTGAACAAATGTGATAGAATTTCGCTGAATTCTTAAATTAACCATAATATAAAATGATCTAATCGGGTCTTTGTTCGCCCTACCCTAGAAGTTTAATAGTGCATTTCACTCGTCATTTCATGCGCTTTGAGATGCCGCTTAGCCCAATAAGCTATCTGAAATAGGAGCGACGTAAATTGACCAAATGTGATAGAATTTCGCTGAATTCTTATATTAACCAAAATATAAAATGATCTAATCGGGTCTCTGATTGCCCTATCATAGAAGTTTAATAGTGAATTTTACTCGCCATTCCACGCGCTTTAAGATGCCGCTTAGCCCAATACGCTATCTGCAATAGGAGCGACGTAAATTGAACAAATGTGATAGAATTTCGCTGAATTCTTAAATTAACCATAATATAAAATGATCTAATCGGGTCTCTGTTTGCCCTACCCTAGAAGTTTAACAGTGCATTTTACTCGCCATATCATGCGCTTTGAGATGCCGCTTAGCACAATACGCTATCTGAAATAGGAGCGACGTAAATTGAACAAATGTGATAGAATTTCGCTGAATTCTTAAATTAACCATAATATAAAATGATCTAATCGGGTCTTTGTTCGCCCTACCCTAGAAGTTTAATAGTGCATTTCACTCGTCATTTCATGCGCTTTGAGATGCCGCTTAGCCCAATAAGCTATCTGAAATAGGAGCGACGTAAATTGATCAAATGTGATAGAATTTCGCTGCATTCTTTTATTAACCATAACGTAAAATGATCTAATCGGGTCTCTGTTCGCCCTAGCGTAGAAGCTTAATTGTGCATTTTATTCGTCATTTCATGCGCTTTGAGATGCCGCTTAGCCCAATACGCTATCTGAAATAGGAGCGACGTAAATTGAACAAATGTGATAGAATTTTGCTGAATTCATAAATTAACGGTAATACAAAATGATCTAATCGGGTCTCTGTTTGCCCTACCCTAGAAGTTTAATAGTGCATTTTGCTCGCCATTTCATGCGCTATGAGATGCCGCTTAGCCCAATACGCTATCTGTAATAGGGGCGACGTAAATTGAACAAATGTGATAGAATTTCCCTGAATTCTTATATTAACCTTAATGCAAAATGATCTAATCGGGTCTCTGTTTGTCCTAGCCTAGAAGATTAATAGTGCATTTTATTGGACGTTCCATGCGCTTTGAGATGCCGCTTAGCCCAATACGCTATCTTTAATAGGAGCGACGTAAATTGAACAAATGTGATAGAATTTCGCTGAATTCTTATATTAACCAAAATATAAAATGACCTAATCGGGTCTCTGATTGCCCTACCCTAGAAGTGTAATAGTGCATTTTACTCGCCATTCCACGCGCTTTAAGATGCCGCTTAGCCCAATACGCTATCTGAAATAGGAGCGACGTAAATGGAACAAATGTGATAGAATTTCGCTGAATTCTTAAATTAACCATAATATAAAATGATCTTATCGGGTCTCTGTTTGCCCTACCCTAGAAGTTTAATAGTGCATTTTACTCGCCATTGCATGCGCCTTGAGATGCCGCTTAGCCCAATACGCTATTTGAAATATGAGCGACGTAAATTGAACAAATGTGATAGAATTTCCCTGAAATCTTATATTAAACAAAATATAAAATGATCTGATCGGGTCCCTGATTGCCCTATCATAGAAGTTTAATAGTACATTTTACTCGCCATTCCACGCGCTTTAAGAAGCCGCCTAGCCCAATACGCTATCTGAAATAGGAGCGACGTAAATTGAACAAATGTGATAGAATTTTGCTGAATTCATAAATTAACGGTAATACAAAATGATCTAATCGGGTCTCTGTTTGCCCTACCCTAGAAGTTTAATAGTGCATTTTGCTCGCCATTTCATGCGCTTTGAGATGCCGCTTAGCCCAATACGCTATCTGTAATAGGGGCGACGTAAATTGAACAAATGTGATAGAATTTCCCTGAATTCTTATATTAACCTTAATGCAAAATGATCTAATCGGGTCTCTGTTTGCCCTAGCCTAGAAGATTAATAGTGCATTTTATTGGACGTTCCATGCGCTTTGAGATGCCGCTTAGCCCAATACGCTATCTGAAATAGGAGCGACGTAAATTGAACAAATGTGATAGAATTTCCCTGAAATCTTATATTAAACAAAATATAAAATGATCTAATCGGGTCTCTGTTTGCCCTACCCTAGAAGTTTAATAGTGCATTTTGCTCGCCATTTCATGCGCTTTGAGATGCCGCCTAGCCCAGTACGCTATCTGAAATAGGAGCGACGTAAATTGAACAAATGTGATAGAATTTTGCTGAATTCTTAAATTAACGGTAATATAAAATGATCTAATCGGGTCTCTGTTTGCCCTACCCTAGAAGTTTAATAGTGCATTTCACTCGTCATTCCACGCGCTTTAAGATGCCGCCCAGCCCAGTACGCTATCTGAAATAGGAGCAACGTAAATTGAACAAATGTGACAGAATGTTGCTGAATTCTTATATTAACCGTAATATAAAATGATCTAATCGGGACTCTCTTTGCCTTATCCTAGAAGTTTAATAGTACATCTTACTCGCCATTTCATGCGCTTTGAGATGCCGCCTAGCCCAATACGCTATCTGAAATAGGAAGACGTAAATTGAACAAATGTGATAGAATTTCCGTGAATTCTTATATTAAGCTTAATGTAAAATGATCTAATCGGGTCTCTGTTCGCCCTACCCTAGAAGTTTAATAGTGCATTTCACTCCTCATTTCATGCGCTTTGAGATGCCGCTTAGCTCAATACGCTATCTGAAGTAGGAGCGACGTAAGTTGAACAAATGTGATAGAATTTCGCTGAATTCTTATATTAACCAAAATATAAAATGATTTAATCGGGTCTCTGATTGCCCTATCATAGAAGTTTAATAGTGCATTTTACTCGCCATTCCACGCGCTTTAAGAAGACGCCTAGCCCAGTACGCTATCTGAAATAGGAGCGACGTAAATTGAACAAATGTGATAGAATTTTGCTGAATTCTTAAATTAACCATAATATAAAATGATCTAATCGGGTCTCTGTTTGCGCTACCCTAGAAGTTTACTAGTGCATTTTACTCGCCATTTCATGCGCTTTGAGATGCCGCTTAGCCCAATACGCTATCTGAAATAGGAGCGACGTAAGTTGAACAAATGTGATAGAATTTCGCTGAAATCGTTTATTAACCATAATGTAAAATGATCTAATCGGGTCTCTGTTCGCCCTAGCCTAGAAGTTTAATAGTGGATGTTACTCGCCATTCTACGCGCATTAAGATGCCGCCTAGCCCAGTACGCTATCTGAAATAGGAGCGACCTAAATTGAACAAATGTGATAGAATTTTGCTGAATTCTTAAATTAACCATAATATAAAATGATCTAATCGGGTCACTGCTTGTCCTACCCTAGAAGTTTAATAGTGCATTTTACTCGTCATTTCATACGCTTTGAGATGCCGCTTTGCCCAATACGCTATCTGAAATAGGATCGACGTAAATTGAACGAATGTGATAGTATTTCGCTGAATTCTTAAATTAACCATAATATAAAATGATCTAGTCGGGTCTCTGTTTGCCCTACCCTAGAACTTTAATAGTGCATTTCACTCGTCACTTCATGCGCTTTGAGATACCGCTTAGCCCAATACGCTATCTGAAATAAGAGCGATATAAATTCAACAAATGTGATAGAATTTCGCTGAATTCTTATATTAACCAAAATATAAAATGATCTAATCGGGTCTCTGATTGCCCTATCATAGAAGTTTAATAGTGCATTTTACTCGCCATTCCACGCGCTTTATGCTGACGCCTAGCCCAGTACGCTATCTGAAATAGGAGCGACGTAAATTGAACGAATGTGATAGTATTTCGCTGAATTCTTAAATTAACCATAATATAAAATGATCTAGTCGGGTCTCTGTTTGCCCTACCCTAGAAGTTTAATAGTGCATTTTACTCGCCATTTCATGCGCTTTGAGATGCCGCTTAGCCCAATACGCTATATGAAACGTGAGCGACGTAAATTGAACAAATGTGATAGAATTTCGGTGAATTCTTAAATTAACCATAATATAAAATGATCTAATCGGGTCTCTGTTTGCCCTACCCTAGAAGTTTAATAGTGCATTTTACTCGCCATTCCACGCGCTTTAAGATGCCGCCTAGCCCAGTACGCTATCTGAAAGAGGAGTGACGTAAGTTGAACAAATGTGATAGAATTACGCTGAATTCTTATATTAACCGTAATATAAAATGATCTAATCGGGTATCTGTTTGCCTTACCCTAGAAGTTTAATAGTGCATTTTAATCGCCATTTCATGGGCTTTGAGATGCCGCTTAGCCCAATACGCTATCTGAAATAGGAGCGACGTAAATTGAACAAATGCGATAGAATTACGGTGAATTCTTAAATTAACCATAATATAAAATGATCTAATCGGGTCTCTGTTTGCCCTACCCTAGAAGTTTAATAGTGCATTTTACTCGCCATTTCATGCGCTTTCAGATGCCACTAAGCCCAATAAGCTATCTGAAATAGGAGCGACGTAAATTGAACAAATGTGATAGAATTTCCCTGAAATCTTATGTTAAACAAAATATAAAATGATCTAATCGGGTCTCTGATTGCCCTATCATAGAAGTTTAATAGTGCATTTTACTCGCCTTTCCACGCGCTTTAAGATGCCGCCTAGCCCAGTACGCTATCTGAAATAGGAACATCGTAAATTGAACAAATGCGATAGAATTTCGCTGAATTCTTAAATTAACCATAATATAAAATGATCTTATCGGGTCTCTGTTTGCCCTACCCTAGAAGTTTAATAGTTCATTTTACTCCACATTTCTTGCGCTTTGAGATGCCGCTGAGCCCAATACGCTATCTGAAATATCAGCGACGTAAATTGAACAAATGTGAGAGAATTTCGCTGAATTCTTATATTAACCAAAATATAAAATGATGTAATCGGGTCTCTGATTGCCCTACCCTAGAAGATTAATAGTGCATTTCACTCGCCATTTCATGCGCTTTGAGATGCCGCTTAGCCCAATACGCTATCTGAAATATCAGCGACGTAAATTGAACAAATGTGAGAGAATTTCGCTGAATTCTTAAATTAACCATAATATAAAATGATCTTATCTGGTCTCTGTTTGCACTACCCTAGAAGTTTAATAGTGCATTTTACTCGGCATTTCTTGCGCTTTGAGATGCCGCTTAGTCCAATACGCTATCTGAAATATCAGCGACGTAAATTGAACAAATGTGAGAGAATTTCGCTGAATTCTTATACTAACCGTAATATAAAATGATCTAATCGGGTCTCTGTTTGCCCTACCCTAGAAGTTTAACAGTGCATTTTACTCGTCATTTCATGCGCTTTGAGATGCCGCCTAGCCCAGTACGCTATCTGAAATAGGAGCGACGTAAATTGAACAAATGTGATAGAATTTCGCTGAATTCTTAAATTAACCATAATATAAAATGATCTAATGGGGTCTCTGATTGCCCTACCCTAGAAGATTAATAGTGCATTTCACTCGCCATTTCATGCGCTTTGAGGTGCCGCTTAGCCCAATACGCTATCTGAAATAGGAGCGACGTAAATTGAACAAATGTGATAGAATTTCGCTGAATTCTTAAATTAACCATAATATAAAATGATCTAATCGGGTCTTTGTTCGCCCTACCCTAGAAGTTTAATAGTGCATTTCACTCGTCATTTCATGCGCTTTGAGATGCCGCTTAGCCCAATAAGCTATCTGAAATAGGAGCGACGTAAATTGACCAAATGTGATAGAATTTCGCTGAATTCTTATATTAACCAAAATATAAAATGATCTAATCGGGTCTCCCATTGCCCTATCATAGAAGTTTAATAGTGAATTTTACTCGCCATTCCACGCGCTTTAAGATGCCGCTTAGCCCAATACGCTATCTGCAATAGGAGCGACGTAAATTGAACAAATGTGATAGAATTTCGCTGAATTCTTAAATTAACCATAATATAAAATGATCTAATCGGGTCTCTGTTTGCCATACCCTAGAAGTTTAACAGTTCATTTTACTCGCCATTTCATGCGCTTTGAGATGCCGCTTAGCCCAATACGCTATCTGAAATAGGAGCGACGTAAATTGAACAAATGTGATAGAATTTCGCTGAATTCTTAAATTAACCATAATATAAAATGATCTAATCGGGTCTCTGTTTGCCCTACCCTAGAAGTTTAACAGTGCATTTTACTCGCCATATCATGCGCTTTGAGATGCCGCTTAGCACAATACGCTATCTGAAATAGGAGCGACGTAAATTGAACAAATGTGAGAGAATTTCGCTGAATTCTTAAATTAACCATAATATAAAATGATCTAATCGGGTCTCTGTTTGCCCTACCCTAGAAGTTTAACAGTGCATTTTACTCGCCATATCATGCGCTTTGAGATGCCGCTTAGCACAATACGCTATCTGAAATAGGAGCGACGTAAATTGAACAAATGTGAGAGAATTTCGCTGAATTCTTAAATTAACCATAATATAAAATGATCTTATCTGGTCTCTGTTTGCACTACCCTAGAAGTTTAATAGTGCATTTTACTCGACATTTCTTGCGCTTTGAGATGCCGCTTAGTCCAATACGCTATCTGAAATATCAGCGACGTAAATTGAACAAATGTGAGAGAATTTCGCTGAATTCTTATACTAACCGTAATATAAAATGATCTAATCGGGTCTCTGTTTGCCCTACCCTAGAAGTTTAACAGTGCATTTTACTCGTCATTTCATGCGCTTTGAGATGCCGCCTAGCCCAGTACGCTATCTGAAATAGGAGCGACGTAAATTGAACAAATGTGATAGAATTTCGCTGAATTCTTAAATTAACCATAATATAAAATGATCTAATGGGGTCTCTGATTGCCCTACCCTAGAAGATTAATAGTGCATTTCACTCGCCATTTCATGCGCTTTGAGGTGCCGCTTAGCCCAATACGCTATCTGAAATAGGAGCGACGTAAATTGAACAAATGTGATAGAATTTCGCTGAATTCTTAAATTAACCATAATATAAAATGATCTAATGGGGTCTCTGATTGCCCTACCCTAGAAGATTAATAGTGCATTTCACTCGCCATTTCATGCGCTTTGAGGTGCCGCTTAGCCCAATAAGCTATCTGAAATAGGAGCGACGCAAATTGAACAAATGTGATAGAATTTCGCTGAATTCTTATATTAACCAAAATATAAAATGATCTAATCGGGTCTCTGATTGCCCTATCATAGAAGTTTAATAGTGAATTTTACTCGCCATTCCACGCGCTTTAAGATGCCGCATAGCCCAGTACGCTATCTGAAATAGGAACGACGTAAATTGAACTAATGTGATAGAATTTTGCTGAATTCTTAAATTAACCATAATATAAAATGATCTAATCGGGTCTCTGATTGCCCTACCCTAGAAGTTTACTAGTGCATTTTACTCGCCATTTCATGCGCTTTGAGATGCCGCTTAGCCCAATACGCTATCTGAAATAGGAGCGACGTATGTTGAACAAATGTGATAGAATTTCCCTGAATTCTTATATTAACCTTAATGTAAAATGATCTAATCGGGTCTCTGTTTGCCCGACCCTAGAAGTTTAATAGTGCATTTCACTCGTCATTTCCTGCGCTTTGCGATGCCGCTTAGCCCAATAAGCTATCTGAAATAGGAGCGACGTAAATGGAACAAATGTGATAGAATTTTGCTGAATTCTTATATTAACCAAAATATAAAATGATCTAATCGGGTCTCTGATTGCCCTATCATAGAAGTTTAATAGTGAATTTTACTCGCCATTCCACGCGCTTTAAGATGCCGCAAGACCCAGTACGCTATCTGAAATAGGAACGACGTAAATTGAACTAATGTGATAGAATTTTGCTGAATTCTTAAATTAACCATAATAAAAAATGATCTAATCGGGTCTCTGATTGCCCTACCCTAGAAGTTTACTAGTGCATTTTACTCGCCATTTCATGCGCTTTGAGATGCCGCTTAGCCCAATACGCTATCTGAAATAGGAGCGACGTAAATTGAACAAATGTGATAGAATTTCGCTGAATTCTTATATTAACCAAAATATAAAATGATCTAATCGGGTCTCTGATTGCCCTATCATAGAAGTTTAATAGTGCATTTTACTCGCCATTCCATGCGCTTTAAGATACCGCCTAGCCCAGTACGCTATCTGAAATAGGAGCGACGTAACTTGAACAAATGTGATAGAATTACGCTGAATTCTTATATTAACCATAACATAAAATGATCTAATCGGGTCTCTGTTTGCCTTATCCTAGAAGTTTAATAGTGCATTATACTCGCCATTTCATGCGCTATTAGATGCCGCATAGCCCAGGACGCTATCTGAAATAGGAACGACGTAAATTGAACAAATGTGATAGAATTTTGCTGAATTCCTAAATTAACCATAATATAAAATGATCTAATCGGGTCTCTGTTTGCTCTACCCTAGAAGTTTAATAGTGCATTTCGCTCGTCATTTCATGCGCTTTGAGATGCCGCTTAGCCCAATAAGCTATCTGAAATAGGAGCGACGTAAATTGACCAAATGTCATAGAATTTCGCTGAATTCTTATATTAACCAAAATATAAAATGATCTAATCGGGTCTCTGATTGCCCTATCATAGAAGTTTAATAGTGAATTTTACTCGCCATTCCACGCGCTTTAAGATGCCGCTTAGCCCAATACGCTATCTGCAATAGGAGCGACGTAAATTGAACAAATGTGATAGAATTTCGCTGAATTCTTAAATTAACCATAATATAAAATGATCTAATCGGGTCTCTGTTTGCCCTACCCTAGAAGTTTAACAGTGCATTTTACTCGCCATATCATGCGCTTTGAGATGCCGCTTAGCACAATACGCTATCTGAAATAGGAGCGACGTAAATTGAACAAATGTGAGAGAATTTCGCTGAATTCTTAAATTAACCATAATATAAAATGATCTTATCTGGTCTCTGTTTGCACTACCCTAGAAGTTTAATAGTGCATTTTACTCGACATTTCTTGCGCTTTGAGATGCCGCTTAGTCCAATACGCTATCTGAAATATCAGCGACGTAAATTGAACAAATGTGAGAGAATTTCGCTGAATTCTTATACTAACCGTAATATAAAATGATCTAATCGGGTCTCTGTTTGCCCTACCCTAGAAGTTTAACAGTGCATTTTACTCGTCATTTCATGCGCTTTGAGATGCCGCCTAGCCCAGTACGCTATCTGAAATAGGAGCGACGTAAATTGAACAAATGTGATAGAATTTCGCTGAATTCTTAAATTAACCATAATATAAAATGATCTAATGGGGTCTCTGATTGCCCTACCCTAGAAGATTAATAGTGCATTTCACTCGCCATTTCATGCGCTTTGAGATGCCGCTTAGCCCAATACGCTATCTGAAATAGGAGCGACGTATGTTGAACAAATGTGATAGAATTTCCCTGAATTCTTATATTAACCTTAATGTAAAATGATCTAATCGGGTCTCTGTTTGCCCGACCCTAGAAGTTTAATAGTGCATTTCACTCGTCATTTCATGCGCTTTGCGATGCCGCTTAGCCCAATAAGCTATCTGAAATAGGAGCGACGTAAATGGAACAAATGTGATAGAATTTTGCTGAATTCTTATATTAACCAAAATATAAAATGATCTAATCGGGTCTCTGATTGCCCTATCATAGAAGTTTAATAGTGAATTTTACTCGCCATTCCACGCGCTTTAAGATGCCGCAAGACCCAGTACGCTATCTGAAATAGGAACGACGTAAATTGAACTAATGTGATAGAATTTTGCTGAATTCTTAAATTAACCATAATAAAAAATGATCTAATCGGGTCTCTGATTGCCCTACCCTAGAAGTTTACTAGTGCATTTTACTCGCCATTTCATGCGCTTTGAGATGCCGCTTAGCCCAATACGCTATCTGAAATAGGAGCGACGTAAATTGAACAAATGTGATAGAATTTCGCTGAATTCTTATATTAACCAAAATATAAAATGATCTAATCGGGTCTCTGATTGCCCTATCATAGAAGTTTAATAGTGCATTTTACTCGCCATTCCATGCGCTTTAAGATACCGCCTAGCCCAGTACGCTATCTGAAATAGGAGCGACGTAACTTGAACAAATGTGATAGAATTACGCTGAATTCTTATATTAACCATAACATAAAATGATCTAATCGGGTCTCTGTTTGCCTTATCCTAGAAGTTTAATAGTGCATTATACTCGCCATTTCATGCGCTATTAGATGCCGCATAGCCCAGGACGCTATCTGAAATAGGAACGACGTAAATTGAACAAATGTGATAGAATTTTGCTGAATTCTTAAATTAACCATAATATAAAATGATCTAATCGGGTCTCTGTTTGCCCTACCCAAGAAGTTTAATAGTGCATTTCACTCGTCATTTCATGCGCTTTGAGATGCCGCTAAGCCCAATAAGCTGTCTGTAATAGGAGCGACGTAAATTGAACAAATGTGATAGCATTACGCTGAATTCTTATATTAACCAAAATATTAAATGATCTAATCGGGTCTCTGATTGCCCTATCATAGAAGTCTAATAGTGCATTTTACTCGCCATTTCATGCGCTTTGAGATGCCACTTAGCCCAATACGCTATCTGCAATAGGAGCCACGTAAATTGAACAAATGTGATAGAATTTTGCTTAATTCTTAAATTAACCATAATATAAAATGATCTAATCGGGTCTCTGTTTGCCCTACCCTAGAAGTTTAATAGTGCATTTCACTCGTCACTTCATGCGCTTTGAGATGCCGCTAAGCACAATAAGCTATCTGTAATAGGAGCGACGTAAATTGAGCAAATGTGATAGAATTTCGCTGAATTCTTTTATTAAACAAAATATAAAATGATCTAATCAGGTCTCTGATTGCCCTATCATAGAAGTTTAATAGTGCATTTTACTCGCCATTTCATGCGCTTTGAGATGCCACTTAGCCCAATACGCTATCTGCAATAGGAGCCACGTAAATTGAACAAATGTGATAGAATTTTGCTTAATTCTTAAATTAACCATAATATAAAATGATCTAATCGGGTCTCTGTTTGCCCTACCCGAGAACTTTAATAGTGCATTTTACTCGCCATTTCATGCGCCTTCAGATGCCGCTTAGCCCAATACGCTATCTGAAATAGGAGCGACGTAAATTGAACAAATGTAATCGAATTTCGCTGAATTCTTAAATTAACCATAATATAAAATGAGCTAATCGGGTCTCTGTTTGCCCTACCCTAGAAGTTTAATAGTGCATTTCACTCGTCACTTCATGCGCTTTGAGATGCCGCTAAGCCCAATAAGCTATCTGAAAAAGGAGCCACGTAAATTGAAGAAATGAGAAAGAATTATGCTGAAGTCTTAAATTGACCATAATATAAAATGATCTAATCGGGTCTCTGTTTGCCCTACCCTAGAAGTTTAATATTGAATTTCACTCGCCATTTCATGCGCTTTGAGGTGCCGCTTAGCCCAATATGCTATCTGAAATAGGAGCGACGTAAATTGAAGAAATGTGATAGAATTTTCCTGAAATCTTATATAAAACAAAATATAAAATGATCTAATCGGGTCTCTGATTGCCCTATCATGGAAGATTAGTAGTGCATTTTACTCACCCTTCCACCCGCTTTAAGATGCCGCCTAGCCCAGTACGCTATCTGAAACAGGAGCGACGTAAATTGAACAAATGTGATAGAATTTCGCTGAATTCTTATATTAACCAAAATATAAAATGATCTATTCGGGTTTCTGTTCGCCCTACCCCAGAAGTTTAATAGAGCATTTCACTCGTCAATCCATGCGCATTGAGATGCCGCTTAGCCCAATACGCTATCTGAAATAGGTGCGACGTAAATTGAACAAATGTGATAGAATTTCGCTGAATTCTTATATTAACCAAAATATAAAATGATCTAATCGGGTCTCTGATTGCCCTATCATAGAAGTTTAATAGTGCATTTTACTCGCCATTCCGCGCGCTTTAAGATACCGCCTAGCCCAGTATGCTATCTGAAATAGGAACTACGTAAATTGAACAAATGTGATAGAATTTTGCTGAATTCTTAAATTAAGCATAATATAAAATGATCTAATCGGGTCTCTGATTGCCCTACACTAGAAGTATAATAGTGCATTTTACTCGCCATTCCACGCGCTTTAAGATGCCGCCTATCCGAGTACGCTATTTGAAATAGGAGCAACGTAAATTGAACAAATGTGACAGAATTACGCTGAATTCTTATATTAACCGTAATATAAAATGATCTAATCGGGTCTCTGTTTGCCTTATCCTAGAAGCTTAGTAGTGCATTTTACTCGCCAATTCATGCGCTTTGAGATGCCGCTTAGCCCAATACGCTATCTGAAATAGGAGCGACGTAAATTGAACAAATGTGATAGAATTTCGCTGAATTCTTATATTAACCGTAATATAAAATGATCTATTCTGGTTTCTGTTCGCCCTACCCCAGAAGTTTAATAGAGCATTTCACTCGTCAATCCATGCGCATTGAGATGCCGCTTAGCCCAATACGCTATCTGAAATAGGAGCGACGTAAATTGAACAAATGTAATAAAATTTCGCTGAGTTCTTATATTAACCAAAATATAAAATGATCTAATCGGGTCTCTGATTGCCCTATCATAGAAGTTTAATAGTGCATTTTACTCGCCATTCCACGCGCTTTAAGATGCCGCCTATCCGAGTACGCTATTTGAAATAGGAGCGACGTAAATTGAACAAATGTGATAGAATTTCCCTGAATTCTTATATTCACCTTAATGTAAAATGATCTAATCGGGTCTCTGTTCGCCCTACCCTAGAAGTTTAATAGTGCATTTCACTCGTCATTTCATGCGCTTTGAGTTGCCGCTTAGCCGAATACGCTATCTGAAATAGGAGCGACGTAAATTGAACAATTGTGATAGAATTTCGCTGAATTTTTATATTAACCAAAATATAAAATGATCTAATCGGGTCTCTGATTGCCCTATCATAGAAGTTTAATATTGCATTTTACTCGCCATTCCACGCGCTTTAAGATGCCGCCTAGCTCAGTACGCTATCTGAAATAGGAGCGACGAAAGTTGAACAAATGTGATAGAATTTCGCTGAATTCTTATATTAACCAAAATATAAAATGATCTAATCGGGTCTCTGATTGCCCTATCATAGAAGTTTAATAGTGAATTTTACTCGCCATTCCACGCGCTTTAAGATCCCGCATAGCCCAGTACGCTATCTGAAATAGGAGCGACGTAAACTGAACAAATGTGATAGAATTTTGCTGAATTCTTAAATTAACCATAATATAAAATGATCTAGTCGGGTCTCTGATTGCCCTACCCTAGAAGTTTAATAGTGCACTTTACTCGCCATTTCATGCGCTTTGAGATGCCGCTTATCCCAATACGCTATCTGAAATAGGAGCGACGTAAATTGAACAAATGTGATAGAATTTCGCTGAATTCTTATATTAACCAAAATATAAAATGATCTAATCGGGTCTCTGATTGCCCTATCATAGAAGTTTGATAGTGTATTTTACTCGACATTCCACGCGCTTTAAGTTGCCGCCAGCCCAGTACGCTATCTGAAATAGGAGCTACGTATGTTGAACAAATGTGACAGAATTACGCTGAATTCTTATATTAACCGTAATATAAAATGATCTAATCGGGTCTCTGTTTGCCTTATCCTAGAAGTTTAATAGTGCATTTTACTCGCCATTCCACGCGCTTTAAGATGCCGGCTAGCCCAGGACGCTATCTGAAATAGGAGCTACGTAAGTTGAACAAATGTGACAGAGTTACGCTGAATTCTTATATTAACCGCAATATAAAATGTTCTAATCGGGTCTCTGTTTGCCTACCCTAGAAGTTTAGCAGTGCATTTTACTCGCCATGTCTTGCGCTTTGAGATGCAACTTACCCCAATACGCTATCTGAAATACGAGCGACGTAAATTGAACAAATGTGATAGAATTTCGCTGAATTCTTATATTAACCAAAACATAAAATGATCTAATCGGGTCTCTGATTGCCCTATCATAGAAGTTTAATATTGCATTTTACTCGCCATTCCACGCGCTTTAAGATGCCGCCTAGCTCAGTACGCTATCTGAAATAGGAGCGACGAAAGTTGAACAAATGTGATAGAATTACGCTGAATTCTTATATTAACCAAAATATAAAATGATCTAATCGGGTCTCTGATTACCCTATCATAGAAGTTTAATAGTGAATTTTACTCGCCATTCCACGCGCTTTAAGATGCCGCATAGCCCAATACGCTATCTGAAATACGAGCGACGTAAGTTGAACAAATGTGATAGAATTTTGCTGAATTCTTAAATTAACCATAATATAAAATGATCTAGTCGGGTCTCTGATTTCCCTATCATAGAAGTTTAACAGTGCATTTGACTCGCGATTTCATGCGCTTTGAGATGCCGCTTAGCCCAATACGCTATCTGAAATAGGGGCGACGTAAATTGAACAAATGTGATAGAATTACTCTGAATTCTTATATTAACCGTAATATAAAATGATCTAATCGGGTCTCTGTTTGCCCTACCCTAGAAGTTTAATAGTGCATTTTACTCGCCATTTCATGCGCTTTGAGATGCCGCTTAGCCCAATACGCTATCTGAAATAGGAGCGACGTAAATTGAACAAATGTGATAGAATTTCGCTGAATTCTTAAATTAACCATAATATAAAATGATCTAATGGGGTCTTTGATTGCCCTACCCTAGAAGATTAATAGTGCATTTCACTCGCCATTTCATGCGCTTTGAGATGCCGCGTAGCCCAATACGCTATCTGAAATACGAGCGACGTAAGAGGAACAAATGTGATAGAATTTCGCTGAATTCTTTTATTAACCATAATGTAAAATGATCTTATCCCGTCTCTGCTTGCCCTACCCTAGAAGTTTAACAGTGCATTTTACTCGCCATTTCATGCGCTTTGAGATGCCGCTTAGCCCAATACGCTATCTGAAATAGGAGCGACGTAAATTGAACAAATGTGATAGAATTTCGCTGAATTCTTAAATTAACCGTAATATAAAATGATCTTATCGGGACTCTGTTTGCCCTACCCTAGAAGTTTAATAGTGCATTTTACTCGCCATTTCATGCGCTTTGAGATGCCGCGTAGCCCAATACGCTATCTGAAATACGAGCGACGTATGAGGAACAAATGTGATAGAATTTCGCTGAATTCTTTTATTAACCATAATGTAAAATGATCTAATCGGGTCTCTGTTCGCCCTAGCCTGGAAGTTTACTAGTGCATTTTATTCGCCATTTCATGCTGTTTGAGGTGCCGCTTAGCCGAATACGCTAACTGAAATAGGAGCGACGGAAATTGAACAAATGAGATAGAATTTCCCTGAAATCTTATATTAAACAAAATATAAAATGATCTAATCGAGTGCCTGATTGCCCTATCATAGAAGTTTAGTAGTGCATTTTACTCGCCATTCCACGCGCTTTAAGATGCCGCCTAGCCCAGTACGCTATCTGAAATAGGAGCGACGTCACTTGAACAAATGTGATAGAATTTTGCTGAATTCTTAAATTAACCATAATATAAAATGATCTAATCGGGTCTCTGTTTGCCCTACCCTAGAAGTTTAATAGTGCATTTTGTTCGCCATTTCATGCGCTTTGAGATGCAGCTTAGCCCAATACGCTATCTGAAATAGCAGCGACGTAAATTAAACAAATGTGATAGAATGTCCCTGAAATCTTATATTAAACAAAATGTAAAATCATCTAATCGGGTCTCTGATTGCCCTATCATAGAAGTTTAAGAGTGCATTTTACTCGCCATTTCTTGCGCTTTGAGATGCCGCATAGCCCAATACGCGATCTGAAATATCAGCGACGTAAGTTGAACAAATGTGATAGAATTTCGCTGAATTCTTTTATTAAACAAAATATAAAATGATCTAATCGAGTCTCTGATTGCCCTATCATAGAAGTTTAATAGTGCATTTTACTCGCCATTTCATGCGCTTTGAGATGCCACTTAGCCCAATACGCTATCTGCAATAGGAGCGACGTAAGTTGAACAAATGTGATAGAATTTCGCTGAATTCTTTTATTAACCATAATGTAAAGTGATCTAATCCGGTCTCTGTTCGCCCTAGCCTAGAAGTTGAACAGCTCATTTTATTCGCCATTTCATGCGCTTTGAGATGCCGCTTAGCCCAATACGCTATCTGAAATAGGAGCGACGTAAATTGAACAAATGTGATAGAATTACGCTGAATTCTTATATTAACCGTAATATAAAATGATCTAATCGGGTCTCTGTTTGCCCTACCCTAGAAGTATAACAGTGCATTTTACTCGTCATTTCATGCGCTTTGAGATGCCGCATAGCCCAATACGCTATCTGAAATAGGAACGACGTAAATTGAACAAATGTGATAGAATTTTTCTGAATTCTTAAATTAACCATAATATAAAATGATCTAATCGGGTGTCTGTTTGCCCTACCCTTGAAGTTTAATAGTGCATTTTACTCGCCATTCCACGCGCTTTAAGATGCCGCCTAGCCCAATACGCTATCTGAAATACGAGCGACGTAAGTTGAACAAATGTGATAGAATTTCGCTGAATTCTTTTATTAACCATAATGTAAAATGATCTAATGGGGTCTTTGATTGCCCTACCCTAGAAGATTAATAGTGCATTTCACTCGCCATTTAATGCGCTTTGAGATGCCGCTTGGCCCAATACGCTATCTGACATAGGAGCGACGTAAATTGAACAAATGTGATAGAATTTCGCTGAATTCTTATATTAACCAAAATATAAAATGATCTAATCGGGTCTCTGATTGCCCTATCATAGAAGTTTAATAGTGCATTTTACTCGCCATTCCACGCGCTTTAAGTTGACGCCTAGCCCAGTACGCTATCTGAAATAGGAGCTACGTAAATTGAACAAATGTGATAGAATTTCGCTGAATTCTTAAATTAACCATAATATAAAATGATTTAATCGGGTCTTTGTTTGCCCTACCCTAGAAGTTTAATAGTGCATTATACTCGCCATTTCATGCGCTTTGACATGCCGCGTAGCCCAATACGCTATCTAAAATACGAGCGACGTAAGAGGAACAAATGTGATAGAATTTCGCTGAATTCTTTTATTAACCATAATGTAAAATGATCTTATCGCGTCTCTGTTTGCCCTACCCTAGAAGTTTAATAGTGCATTTTACTCGCCATTTCATGCGCTTTGAGATGCCGCTTAGCCCAATACGCTATCTGAAATAGGAGCGACGTAAATTGAACAAATGTGATAGAATTTCGCTGAATTCTTAAATTAACCATAATATAAAATGATCTCTTCGGGTCTCTGTTTGCCCTACCCTAGAAGTTTAATAGTGCATTTTACTCGCCATTCCACGCGCTTTAAGATGCCGCCTAGCCCAGTACGCTATCTGAAATAGGAGCGACGTAAATGGAACAAATGTGATAGAATTTCCCTGAATTCTTATATTAACCTTAATGTAAAATGATCTAATCGGGTCTCTGTTCGCCCTACCACAGAAGTCTAATAGTGCATTTCACTCGTCATTTCATGCGCTTTGAGATTCCGCTTAGCACAACACGCTAACTGAAATAGGAGCGACGTAAATTGAACAAATGTGATAGAATTTCGCTGAATTCTTATATTAACCAAAATATAAAATGATCTAATCGGGTCTCTGATTGCCCTATCATAGAAGTTTAATAGTGCATTTTACTCCACATTTCTTGCGCTTTGAGATGCCGCTTAGCCCAATACGCTATCTGAAATATCAGCGACGTAAATTGAACAAATGTGAGAGAATTTCGCTGAATTCTTATATTAACCAAAATATAAAATGATGTAATCGGGTCTCTGATTGCCCGATCATAGAAGTTTAGTAGTGCATTTTACTCGCCCTTCCACGCGCTTTGAGATTCCGCCTAGCCCAGTACGCTATCTGAAATAGGAGCGACGTAAGTTGCACAAATGTGATAGAATTTCGCTAAATTCTTATATTAACCGTAATATAAAATGATCTAATCGGGTCTCTGTTTGCCCTACCCTAGAAGTTTAATAGTGCATTTTACTCGTCATTTCATGCGCTTTGAGATGTCGCATAGCCCAATACGCTATCTGAAATAGGAACGACGTAAATTGAACAAATGTGATAGAATTTTTCTGAATTCTTAAATTAACCATAATATAAAATGATCTAATCGGGTCTCTGTTTGCCCTACCATTGAAGTTGAATAGTGCATTTTACTCGCCATTTTATGCGCTTTGAGATGCCGCTAAGCCCAAAACGCTATCTGAAATAGGAGCGACGTAAATTGAAGAAATGAGAAAGAATTATGCTGAATTCTTAAATTGACCATAATATAAAATGATCTAATCGGGTCTCTGTTTGCCCTACCCTAGAAGTTTAATAGTGCATTTTAATCGCCATTTCATGGGCTTTGAGATGCCGCTTAGCCCAATACGCTATCTGAAATAGGAGCGACGTAAATTGAACAAATGTGATAGAATTTCGGTGAATTCTTAAATTAACCATAATATAAAATGATCTAATCGGGCCTCTGTTTGCCCTACCCTAGAAGTGTAATAGTGCATTTTACTCGCCATTCCACGCGCTTTAAGATGCCGCTTAGCCCAATACGCTATCTGAAATAGGAGAGACGTAAATGGAACAAATGTGATAGAATTTCCCTGAATTCTTATATGAACCTTAATGTAAAATGATCTAATCGGGTCTCTGTTCGCCCTACCATAGAAGTCTAATAGTGCATTTCACTCGTCATTTCATGCGCATTGAGATGCCGCTTAGCCCATTACGCTATCTGAAATAGGAGCGACGTAAATTAAACAAAAGTGATACAATTTCGCTGAATTCTTATATTAACCAAAATATAAAATGATCTAATCAGGTCTCTGATTGCCCTATCATAGAAGTTCAATAGTGCATTTTACTCGCCATTTCATGCGCTTTGAGATGCCGCTTAGCCCAATACGCTATCTGAAATATCAGCGACGTAAATTGAACAAATGTGAGAGAATTTCGCTGAATTCTTATATTAACCAAAATATAAAATCATCTAATCGGGTCTCTGATTGCCCTATCATAGAAGTTTAGTAGTGCATTTTACTCGCCCTTCCACGCGCTTTGAGATGCCGCCTAGCCCAGTACGCTATCTGAAATAGGAGCGACGTAAATTGAACAAATGTGATAGAATTTCGCTGAATTCTTAAATTAACCATAATATAAAATGATTTTATCGGGTCTCTGTTTGCCCTACCCTAGAAGTTTAATAGTGCATTTTACTCCACATTTCTTGCGCTTTGAGATGCCGCTTAGCCCAATACGCTATCTGAAATATCAGTGACGTAAATTGAACAAATGTGAGAGAATTTCGCTGAATTCTTATATTAACCAAAATATAAAATGATGTAATCGGGTCTCTGATTGCCCGATCATAGAAGTTTAGTAGTGCATTATACTCGCCCTTCCACGCGCTTTGAGATTCCGCCTAGCCCTGTACGCTATCTGAAATAGGAGCGACGTAAGTTGAACAAATGTGATAGAATTACGCTGAATTCTTATATTAACCGTAATATAAAATGATCTAATCGGGTATCTGTTTGCCTTACCCTAGAAGTTTAATAGTGCATTTTAATCGCCATTTCATGGGCTTTGAGATGCCGCTTAGCCCAATACGCTATCTGAAATAGGAGCGACGTAAATTGAACAAATGTGATAGAATTTCGGTGAATTCTTAAATTAACCATAATATAAAATGATCTAATCGGGCCTCTGTTTGCCCTACCCTAGAAGTGTAATAGTACATTTTACTCGCCATTCCACGCGCTTTAAGATGCCGCTTAGCCCAATACGCTATCTGAAATAGGAGCGACGTAAATGGAACAAATGTGATAGAATTTCCCTGAATTCTTATATTAACCTTAATGTAAAATGATCTAATCGGGTCTCTGTTCGCCCTACCATAGAAGTCTAATAGTGCATTTCACTCGTCATTTCATGCGCTTTGAGATGCCGCTTAGCCCATTACGCTATCTGAAATAGGAGCGACGTAAATTAAACAAAAGTGATACAATTTCGCTGAATTCTTATATTAACCAAAATAAAAAATGATCTAATCAGGTCTCTGATTGCCCTATCATAGAAGTTCAATAGTGCATTTTACTCGCCATTTCATGCGCTTTGAGATGCCGCTTAGCTCAATACGCTATCTGAAATAGGAGCGACGTAAATTGAACAAATGTGATAGAATTTCGCTGAATTCTTATATTAACCAAAATATAAAATGATCTAATCGGGTCTCTGATTGCCCTATCATAGAAGTTTGATAGTGTATTTTACTCGACATTCCACGCGCTTTATGTTGCCGCATAGCCCAGTACGCTATCTGAAATAGGAGCTACGTATGTTGAACAAATGTGATAGAATTACGCAGCATTCTTATATTAACCGTAATATAAAATGATCTAATCGGGTCTCTGTTTGCCTTACCCTAGAAGTTTAATAGTGCATTTTACTCGTCATTTCATGCGCTTTGAGATGCCGCTTAGCCCAGTACGCTATCTGAAATAGGAGCTACGTAAGTTGAACAAATGTGATAGAATTACGCTGAATTCTTATATTAACCAAAATATAAAATGATCTAATCGGGTCTCTGATTGCCCTATCATAGAAGTTTAATAGTGAATTATACTCGCCATTCCACGCGCTTTAAGATGCCGCATCGCCCAGTACGCTATCTGAAATAGGAGCGACGTAAACTGAACAAATGTGATAGAATTCTGCTGAATTCTTAAATTAACCATAATATAAAATGATCTAATCGGGTCTCTGATTGCCCTACCCTAGAAGTTTAATAGTGCATTTTACTCGCCATTTCATGCGCTTAGAGATGCCGCTTAGCCCAATACGCTATCTGAAATAGGAGCGACGTAAATTGAACAAATGTGACAGAATTACGCTGAATTCTTATATTAACCGTAATATAAAATGATCTAATCGGGTCTCTGTTTGCCTTATCCTAGAAGTTTAATAGTGCATTTTACTCGCCATTCCACGCGCTTTAAGATGCCGGCTAGCCCAGAACGCTATCTGAAATAGGAGCTACGCAAGTTGAACAAGTGTGACAGAGTTACGCTGAATTCTTATATTAACCGCAATATAAAATGATCTAATCGGGTCTCTGTTTGCCTACCCTAGAAGTTTAGTAGTGCATTCTACTCGCCATGTCTTGCGCTTTGAGATGCAACTTACCCCAATACGCTATCTGAAATAGGAGCGACGTAAATTGAACAAATGTGATAGAATTTCGCTGAATTCTTATATTACCCAAAACATAAAATGATCTAATCGGGTCTCTGATTGCCCTATCATAGAAGTTTAATATTGCATTTTACTCGCCATTCCACGCGCTTTAAGATGCCGCATAGCCCAGTACGCTATCTGAAATAGGAGCGACGTAAACTGAACAAATGTGATAGAATTTTGCTGAATTCTTAAATTAACCATAATATAAAATGATCTAGTCGGGTCTCTGATTTCCCTACCCTAGAAGTTTAATAGTGCATTTTACTCGCCATTTCATGCGCTTTGAGATGCCGCTTAGCCCAATACGCTATCTGAAATATCAGCGACGTAAATTGAACAAATGTGATAGAATTTCGCTGAATTCTTATATTAACCAAAATATAAAATGATCTAATCGGGTCTCTGTTTGCCCTACCCTAGAAGTTTAATAGTGCATTTTACTCGCCATTTCTCGCGCTTTGAGATGCCGCTTAGCCCAATACGCTATCTGAAATATCAGCGACGTAAATTGAACAAATCTGAGAGAATTTCGCTGAATTCTTAAATTAACCATAATATAAAATGATCTTATCGGGTCTCTGTTTGCACTACCCTAGAAGTTTAATAGTGCATTTTACTCGACATTTCTTGCGCTTTGAGATGCCGCTTAGTCCAATACGCTATCTGAAATATCAGCGACGTAAATTGAACAAATGTGAGAGAATTTCGCTGAATTCTTATATTAACCAAAATATAAAATGATCTAATCGGGTCTCTGATTGCCCTATCATAGAAGTTTAGTAGTGCATTTTACTCGCCCTTCCACGCGCTTTGAGATACCGCCTAGCCCAGTACGCTATCTGAAATAGGAGCGACGTAAATTGAACAAATGTGATAGAATTTCGCTGAATTCTTATATTAACCAAAATATAAAATGATCTAATCGGGTCTCTGTTTGCCCTACCCTAGAAGTTTAATAGTGCATTTCACTCGTCACTTCATGCGTTTTGAGATGCCGCTAAGCACAATAAGCTATCTGTAATAGGAGCGACGTAAATTGAGCAAATGTGATAGAATTACGCTGAATTCTTATATTAACCGTAACATAAAATGATCTAATCGGGTCTCTGTTTGCCTTATCCTAGAAGTTTAATAGTGCATTATACTCGCCATTTCATGCGCTATTAGATGCCGCTTAGCCCAGGACGCTATCTGAAATAGGAACTACGTAAATTGAACAAATGTGATAGAATTTTGCTGAATTCTTAAATTAACCATAATATAAAATGATCTAATCGGGTCTCTGTTTGCCCTACCCTAGAAGTTTAATAGTGCATTTCACTCGTCACTTCATGCGCTTTGAGATGCCGCTAAGCACAATAAGCTATCTGTAATAGGAGCGACGTAAATTGAGCAAATGTGATAGAATTTCGCTGAACTCTTTTATTAACCAAAATGTAAAATGATCTAATCGGGTCTCTGTTTGCCCTACCATTGAAGTTTAATAGTGCATTTTACTCGCCATTTTATGCGCTTTGAGATGCCGCTAAGCCCAATACGCTATCTGAAATAGGAGCGACGTAAATTGAAGAAATGAGAAAGAATTATGCTGAATTCTTAAATTGACCATAATATAAAATGATCTAATCGGGTCTCTGTTTGCCCTACCCTAGAAGTTTAATAGTGCATTTTAATCGCCATTTCATGGGCTTTGAGATGCCGCTTAGCCCAATACGCTATCTGAAATAGGAGCGACGTAAATTGAACAAATGTGATAGAATTTCGGTGAATTCTTAAATTAACCATAATATAAAATGATCTAATCGGGCCTCTGTTTGCCCTACCCTAGAAGTGTAATAGTGCATTTTACTCGCCATTCCACGCGCTTTAAGATGCCGCTTAGCCCAATACGCTATCTGAAATAGGAGAGACGTAAATGGAACAAATGTGATAGAATTTCCCTGAATTCTTATATGAACCTTAATGTAAAATGATCTAATCGGGTCTCTGTTCGCCCTACCATAGAAGTCTAATAGTGCATTTCACTCGTCATTTCATGCGCATTGAGATGCCGCTTAGCCCATTACGCTATCTGAAATAGGAGCGACGTAAATTAAACAAAAGTGATACAATTTCGCTGAATTCTTATATTAACCAAAATATAAAATGATCTAATCAGGTCTCTGATTGCCCTATCATAGAAGTGTAATAGTGCATTTTACTCGCCATTCCACGCGCTTTAAGATGCCGCTTAGCCCAATACGCTATCTGAAATAGGAGAGACGTAAATGGAACAAATGTGATAGAATTTCCCTGAATTCTTATATGAACCTTAATGTAAAATGATCTAATCGGGTCTCTGTTCGCCCTACCATAGAAGTCTAATAGTGCATTTCACTCGTCATTTCATGCGCATTGAGATGCCGCTTAGCCCATTACGCTATCTGAAATAGGAGCGACGTAAATTAAACAAAAGTGATACAATTTCGCTGAATTCTTATATTAACCAAAATATAAAATGATCTAATCGGGTCTCTGATTACCCTATCATAGAAGTTTAATAGTGAATTTTACTCGCCATTCCACGCGCTTTAAGATGCCGCATAGCCCAATACGCTATCTGAAATACGAGCGACGTAAGTTGAACAAATGTGATAGAATTTTGCTGAATTCTTAAATTAACCATAATATAAAATGATCTAGTCGGGTCTCTGATTTCCCTATCATAGAAGTTTAACAGTGCATTTGACTCGCGATTTCATGCGCTTTGAGATGCCGCTTAGCCCAATACGCTATCTGAAATAGGGGCGACGTAAATTGAACAAATGTGATAGAATTACTCTGAATTCTTATATTAACCGTAATATAAAATGATCTAATCGGGTTTCTGTTTGCCCTACCCTAGAAGTTTAATAGTGCATTTTACTCGCCATTTCATGCGCTTTGAGATGCCGCTTAGCCCAATACGCTATCTGAAATAGGAGCGACGTAAATTGAACAAATGTGATAGAATTTCGCTGAATTCTTAAATTAACCATAATATAAAATGATCTAATGGGGTCTTTGATTGCCCTACCCTAGAAGATTAATAGTGCATTTCACTCGCCATTTCATGCGCTTTGAGATGCCGCGTAGCCCAATACGCTATCTGAAATACGAGCGACGTAAGAGGAACAAATGTGATAGAATTTCGCTGAATTCTTTTATTAACCATAATGTAAAATGATCTTATCCCGTCTCTGCTTGCCCTACCCTAGAAGTTTAACAGTGCATTTTACTCGCCATTTCATGCGCTTTGAGATGCCGCTTAGCCCAATACGCTATCTGAAATAGGAGCGACGTAAATTGAACAAATGTGATAGAATTTCGCTGAATTCTTAAATTAACCGTAATATAAAATGATCTTATCGGGACTCTGTTTGCCCTACCCTAGAAGTTTAATAGTGCATTTTACTCGCCATTTCATGCGCTTTGAGATGCCGCGTAGCCCAATACGCTATCTGAAATACGAGCGACGTAAGAGGAACAAATGTGATAGAATTTCGCTGAATTCTTTTATTAACCATAATGTAAAATGATCTAATCGGGTCTCTGTTCGCCCTAGCCTGGAAGTTTACTAGTGCATTTTATTCGCCATTTCATGCTGTTTGAGGTGCCGCTTAGCCGAATACGCTAACTGAAATAGGAGCGACGGAAATTGAACAAATGAGATAGAATTTCGCTGAATTCTTATATTAACCAAAATATAAAATGATCTAATCGGGTCTCTGATTGCCCTATCATAGAAGTTTAATAGTGCATTTTACTCGCCATTCCACGCGCTTTAAGTTGACGCCTAGCCCAGTACGCTATCTGAAATAGGAGCTACGTAAATTGAACAAATGTGATAGAATTTCGCTGAATTCTTAAATTAACCATAATATAAAATGATTTAATCGGGTCTTTGTTTGCCCTACCCTAGAAGTTTAATAGTGCATTATACTCGCCATTTCATGCGCTTTGACATGCCGCGTAGCCCAATACGCTATCTAAAATACGAGCGACGTAAGAGGAACAAATGTGATAGAATTTCGCTGAATTCTTTTATTAACCATAATGTAAAATGATCTTATCGCGTCTCTGTTTGCCCTACCCTAGAAGTTTAATAGTGCATTTTACTCGCCATTTCATGCGCTTTGAGATGCCGCTTAGCCCAATACGCTATCTGAAATAGGAGCGACGTAAATTGAACAAATGTGATAGAATTTCGCTGAATTCTTAAATTAACCATAATATAAAATGATCTCTTCGGGTCTCTGTTTGCCCTACCCTAGAAGTTTAATAGTGCATTTTACTCGCCATTCCACGCGCTTTAAGATGCCGCCTAGCCCAGTACGCTATCTGAAATAGGAGCGACGTAAATGGAACAAATGTGATAGAATTTCCCTGAATTCTTATATTAACCTTAATGTAAAATGATCTAATCGGGTCTCTGTTCGCCCTACCACAGAAGTCTAATAGTGCATTTCACTCGTCATTTCATGCGCTTTGAGATTCCGCTTAGCACAACACGCTAACTGAAATAGGAGCGACGTAAATTGAACAAATGTGATAGAATTTCGCTGAATTCTTATATTAACCAAAATATAAAATGATCTAATCGGGTCTCTGATTGCCCTATCATAGAAGTTTAATAGTGCATTTTACTCCACATTTCTTGCGCTTTGAGATGCCGCTTAGCCCAATACGCTATCTGAAATATCAGCGACGTAAATTGAACAAATGTGAGAGAATTTCGCTGAATTCTTATATTAACCAAAATATAAAATGATGTAATCGGGTCTCTGATTGCCCGATCATAGAAGTTTAGTAGTGCATTTTACTCGCCCTTCCACGCGCTTTGAGATTCCGCCTAGCCCAGTACGCTATCTGAAATAGGAGCGACGTAAGTTGCACAAATGTGATAGAATTTCGCTAAATTCTTATATTAACCGTAATATAAAATGATCTAATCGGGTCTCTGTTTGCCCTACCCTAGAAGTTTAATAGTGCATTTTACTCGTCATTTCATGCGCTTTGAGATGTCGCATAGCCCAATACGCTATCTGAAATAGGAACGACGTAAATTGAACAAATGTGATAGAATTTTTCTGAATTCTTAAATTAACCATAATATAAAATGATCTAATCGGGTCTCTGTTTGCCCTACCATTGAAGTTGAATAGTGCATTTTACTCGCCATTTTATGCGCTTTGAGATGCCGCTAAGCCCAATACGCTATCTGAAATAGGAGCGACGTAAATTGAAGAAATGAGAAAGAATTATGCTGAATTCTTAAATTGACCATAATATAAAATGATCTAATCGGGTCTCTGTTTGCCCTACCCTAGAAGTTTAATAGTGCATTTTAATCGCCATTTCATGGGCTTTGAGATGCCGCTTAGCCCAATACGCTATCTGAAATAGGAGCGACGTAAATTGAACAAATGTGATAGAATTTCGGTGAATTCTTAAATTAACCATAATATAAAATGATCTAATCGGGCCTCTGTTTGCCCTACCCTAGAAGTGTAATAGTGCATTTTACTCGCCATTCCACGCGCTTTAAGATGCCGCTTAGCCCAATACGCTATCTGAAATAGGAGCGACGTAAATGGAACAAATGTGATAGAATTTCCCTGAATTCTTATATGAACCTTAATGTAAAATGATCTAATCGGGTCTCTGTTCGCCCTACCATAGAAGTCTAATAGTGCATTTCACTCGTCATTTCATGCGCATTGAGATGCCGCTTAGCCCATTACGCTATCTGAAATAGGAGCGACGTAAATTAAACAAAAGTGATACAATTTCGCTGAATTCTTATATTAACCAAAATATAAAATGATCTAATCAGGTCTCTGATTGCCCTATCATAGAAGTTTAATAGTGCATTTTACTCGCCATTTCATGCGCTTTGAGATGCCGCTTAGCCCAATACGCTATCTGAAATATCAGCGACGTAAATTGAACAAATGTGAGAGAATTTCGCTGAATTCTTATATTAACCAAAATATAAAATCATCTAATCGGGTCTCTGATTGCCCTATCATAGAAGTTTAGTAGTGCATTTTACTCGCCCTTCCACGCGCTTTGAGATGCCGCCTAGCCCAGTACGCTATCTGAAATAGGAGCGACGTAAATTGAACAAATGTGATAGAATTTCGCTGAATTCTTAAATTAACCATAATATAAAATGATTTTATCGGGTCTCTGTTTGCCCTACCCTAGAAGTTTAATAGTGCATTTTACTCCACATTTCTTGCGCTTTGAGATGCCGCTTAGCCCAATACGCTATCTGAAATATCAGTGACGTAAATTGAACAAATGTGAGAGAATTTCGCTGAATTCTTATATTAACCAAAATATAAAATGATGTAATCGGGTCTCTGATTGCCCGATCATAGAAGTTTAGTAGTGCATTATACTCGCCCTTCCACGCGCTTTGAGATTCCGCCTAGCCCTGTACGCTATCTGAAATAGGAGCGACGTAAGTTGAACAAATGTGATAGAATTACGCTGAATTCTTATATTAACCGTAATATAAAATGATCTAATCGGGTATCTGTTTGCCTTACCCTAGAAGTTTAATAGTGCATTTTAATCGCCATTTCATGGGCTTTGAGATGCCGCTTAGCCCAATACGCTATCTGAAATAGGAGCGACGTAAATTGAACAAATGTGATAGAATTTCGGTGAATTCTTAAATTAACCATAATATAAAATGATCTAATCGGACCTCTGTTTGCCCTACCCTAGAAGTGTAATAGTACATTTTACTCGCCATTCCACGCGCTTTAAGATGCCGCTTAGCCCAATACGCTATCTGAAATAGGAGCGACGTAAATGGAACAAATGTGATAGAATTACGCTGAATTCTTATATTAACCTTAATGTAAAATGATCTAATCGGGTCTCTGTTCGCCCTACCATAGAAGTCTAATAGTGCATTTCACTCGTCATTTCATGCGCTTTGAGATGCCGCTTAGCCCATTACGCTATCTGAAATAGGAGCGACGTAAATTAAACAAAAGTGATACAATTTCGCTGAATTCTTATATTAACCAAAATAAAAAATGATCTAATCAGGTCTCTGATTGCCCTATCATAGAAGTTCAATAGTGCATTTTACTCGCCATTTCATGCGCTTTGAGATGCCGCTTAGCTCAATACGCTATCTGAAATAGGAGCGACGTAAATTGAACAAATGTGATAGAATTTCGCTGAATTCTTATATTAACCAAAATATAAAATGATCTAATCGGGTCTCTGATTGCCCTATCATAGAAGTTTGATAGTGTATTTTACTCGACATTCCACGCGCTTTATGTTGCCGCATAGCCCAGTACGCTATCTGAAATAGGAGCTACGTATGTTGAACAAATGTGATAGAATTACGCAGCATTCTTATATTAACCGTAATATAAAATGATCTAATCGGGTCTCTGTTTGCCTTACCCTAGAAGTTTAATAGTGCATTTTACTCGTCATTTCATGCGCTTTGAGATGCCGCTTAGCCTAATACGCTATCTGAAATAGGAGCTACGTAAGTTGAACAAATGTGATAGAATTACGCTGAATTCTTATATTAACCAAAATATAAAATGATCTAATCGGGTCTCTGATTGCCCTATCATAGAAGTTTAATAGTGAATTATACTCGCCATTCCACGCGCTTTAAGATGCCGCATCGCCCAGTACGCTATCTGAAATAGGAGCGACGTAAACTGAACAAATGTGATAGAATTCTGCTGAATTCTTAAATTAACCATAATATAAAATGATCTAATCGGGTCTCTGATTGCCCTACCCTAGAAGTTTAATAGTGCATTTTACTCGCCATTTCATGCGCTTAGAGATGCCGCTTAGCCCAATACGCTATCTGAAATAGGAGCGACGTAAATTGAACAAATGTGACAGAATTACGCTGAATTCTTATATTAACCGTAATATAAAATGATCTAATCGGGTCTCTGTTTGCCTTATCCTAGAAGTTTAATAGTGCATTTTACTCGCCATTCCACGCGCTTTAAGATGCCGGCTAGCCCAGAACGCTATCTGAAATAGGAGCTACGCAAGTTGAACAAGTGTGACAGAGTTACGCTGAATTCTTATATTAACCGCAATATAAAATGATCTAATCGGGTCTCTGTTTGCCTACCCTAGAAGTTTAGTAGTGCATTCTACTCGCCATGTCTTGCGCTTTGAGATGCAACTTACCCCAATACGCTATCTGAAATAGGAGCGACGTAAATTGAACAAATGTGATAGAATTTCGCTGAATTCTTATATTACCCAAAACATAAAATGATCTAATCGGGTCTCTGATTGCCCTATCATAGAAGTTTAATATTGCATTTTACTCGCCATTCCACGCGCTTTAAGATGCCGCCTAGCTCAGTACGCTATCTGAAATAGGAGCGACGAAAGTTGAACAAATGTGATAGAATTACGCTGAATTCTTATATTAACCAAAATATAAAATGATCTAATCGGGTCTCTGATTACCCTGTCATAGAAGTTTAATAGTGAATTTTACTCGCCATTCCACGCGCTTTAAGATGCCGCATAGCCCAGTACGCTATCTGAAATAGGAGCGACGTAAACTGAACAAATGTGATAGAATTTTGCTGAATTCTTAAATTAACCATAATATAAAATGATCTAGTCGGGTCTCTGATTTCCCTACCCTAGAAGTTTAATAGTGCATTTTACTCGCCATTTCATGCGCTTTGAGATGCCGCTTAGCCCAATACGCTATCTGAAATATCAGCGACGTAAATTGAACAAATGTGATAGAATTTCGCTGAATTCTTATATTAACCAAAATATAAAATGATCTAATCGGGTCTCTGTTTGCCCTACCCTAGAAGTTTAATAGTGCATTTTACTCGCCATTTCTCGCGCTTTGAGATGCCGCTTAGCCCAATACGCTATCTGAAATATCAGCGACGTAAATTGAACAAATCTGAGAGAATTTCGCTGAATTCTTAAATTAACCATAATATAAAATGATCTTATCGGGTCTCTGTTTGCACTACCCTAGAAGTTTAATAGTGCATTTTACTCGACATTTCTTGCGCTTTGAGATGCCGCTTAGTCCAATACGCTATCTGAAATATCAGCGACGTAAATTGAACAAATGTGAGAGAATTTCGCTGAATTCTTATATTAACCAAAATATAAAATGATCTAATCGGGTCTCTGATTGCCCTATCATAGAAGTTTAGTAGTGCATTTTACTCGCCCTTCCACGCGCTTTGAGATACCGCCTAGCCCAGTACGCTATCTGAAATAGGAGCGACGTAAATTGAACAAATGTGATAGAATTTCGCTGAATTCTTATATTAACCAAAATATAAAATGATCTAATCGGGTCTCTGTTTGCCCTACCCTAGAAGTTTAATAGTGCATTTCACTCGTCACTTCATGCGTTTTGAGATGCCGCTAAGCACAATAAGCTATCTGTAATAGGAGCGACGTAAATTGAGCAAATGTGATAGAATTACGCTGAATTCTTATATTAACCGTAACATAAAATGATCTAATCGGGTCTCTGTTTGCCTTATCCTAGAAGTTTAATAGTGCATTATACTCGCCATTTCATGCGCTATTAGATGCCGCTTAGCCCAGGACGCTATCTGAAATAGGAACTACGTAAATTGAACAAATGTGATAGAATTTTGCTGAATTCTTAAATTAACCATAATATAAAATGATCTAATCGGGTCTCTGTTTGCCCTACCCTAGAAGTTTAATAGTGCATTTCACTCGTCACTTCATGCGCTTTGAGATGCCGCTAAGCACAATAAGCTATCTGTAATAGGAGCGACGTAAATTGAGCAAATGTGATAGAATTTCGCTGAACTCTTTTATTAACCAAAATGTAAAATGATCTAATCGGGTCTCTGTTTGCCCTACCATTGAAGTTTAATAGTGCATTTTACTCGCCATTTTATGCGCTTTGAGATGCCGCTAAGCCCAATACGCTATCTGAAATAGGAGCGACGTAAATTGAAGAAATGAGAAAGAATTATGCTGAATTCTTAAATTAACCATAATATAAAATGATCTAATCGGGTCTCTGTTTGCCCTACCCTAGAAGTTTAATAGTGCATTTTAATCGCCATTTCATGGGCTTTGAGATGCCGCTTAGCCCAATACGCTATCTGAAATAGGAGCGACGTAAATTGAACAAATGTGATAGAATTTCGGTGAATTCTTAAATTAACCATAATATAAAATGATCTAATCGGGCCTCTGTTTGCCCTACCCTAGAAGTGTAATAGTGCATTTTACTCGCCATTCCACGCGCTTTAAGATGCCGCTTAGCCCAATACGCTATCTGAAATAGGAGAGACGTAAATGGAACAAATGTGATAGAATTTCCCTGAATTCTTATATGAACCTTAATGTAAAATGATCTAATCGGGTCTCTGTTCGCCCTACCATAGAAGTCTAATAGTGCATTTCACTCGTCATTTCATGCGCATTGAGATGCCGCTTAGCCCATTACGCTATCTGAAATAGGAGCGACGTAAATTAAACAAAAGTGATACAATTTCGCTGAATTCTTATATTAACCAAAATATAAAATGATCTAATCAGGTCTCTGATTGCCCTATCATAGAAGTGTAATAGTGCATTTTACTCGCCATTCCACGCGCTTTGAGATGCCGCTTAGCCCAATACGCTATCTGAAATAGGAGAGACGTAAATGGAACAAATGTGATAGAATTTCCCTGAATTCTTATATGAACCTTAATGTAAAATGATCTAATCGGGTCTCTGTTCGCCCTACCATAGAAGTCTAATAGTGCATTTCACTCGTCATTTCATGCGCATTGAGATGCCGCTTAGCCCATTACGCTATCTGAAATAGGAGCGACGTAAATTAAACAAAAGTGATACAATTTCGCTGAATTCTTATATTAACCAAAATATAAAATGATCTAATCAGGTCTCTGATTGCCCTATCATAGAAGTTCAATAGTGCATTTTACTCGCCATTTCATGCGCTTTGAGATGCCGCTTAGCCCAATACGCTATCTGAAATATCAGCGACGTAAATTGAACAAATGTGAGAGAATTTCGCTGAATTCTTATATTAACCAAAATATAAAATCATCTAATCGGGTCTCTGATTGCCCTATCATAGAAGTTTAGTAGTGCATTTTACTCGCCCTTCCACGCGCTTTGAGATGCCGCCTAGCCCAGTACGCTATCTGAAATAGGAGCGACGTAAATTGAACAAATGTGATAGAATTTCGCTGAATTCTTAAATTAACCATAATATAAAATGATTTTATCGGGTCTCTGTTTGCCCTACCCTAGAAGTTTAATAGTGCATTTTACTCCACATTTCTTGCGCTTTGAGATGCCGCTTAGCCCAATACGCTATCTGAAATATCAGTGACGTAAATTGAACAAATGTGAGAGAATTTCGCTGAATTCTTATATTAACCAAAATATAAAATGATGTAATCGGGTCTCTGATTGCCCGATCATAGAAGTTTAGTAGTGCATTATACTCGCCCTTCCACGCGCTTTGAGATTCCGCCTAGCCCTGTACGCTATCTGAAATAGGAGCGACGTAAGTTGAACAAATGTGATAGAATTACGCTGAATTCTTATATTAACCAAAATATAAAATGATCTAATCGGGTCTCTGATTGCCCTATCATAGAAGTTTAATAGTGAATTTTACTCGCCATTCCACGCGCTTTAAGATGCCGCATCGCCCAGTACGCTATCTGAAATAGGAGCGACGTAAACTGAACAAATGTGATAGAATTCTGCTGAATTCTTAAATTAACCATAATATAAAATGATCTAGTCGGGTCTCTGATTGCCCTACCCTAGAAGTTTAATAGTGCATTTTACTCGCCATTTCATGCGCTTAGAGATGCCGCTTAGCCCAATACGCTATCTGAAATAGGAGCGACGTAAATTGAACAAATGTGATAGAATTACGCTGAATTCTTATATTAACCGTAATATAAAATGATCTAATCGCGTCTCTGTTTGCCTTATCCTAGAAGTTTAATAGTGCATTTTACTCGCCACTCCACGCGCTTTAAGATGCCGGCTAGCCCAGGACGCTATCTGAAATAGGAGCTACGTAAGTTGAACAAGTGTGACAGAGTTACGCTGAATTCTTATATTAACCGCAATATAAAATGATCTAATCGGGTCTCTGTTTGCCTACCCTAGAAGTTTAGTAGTGCATTCTACTCGCCATGTCTTGCGCTTTGAGATGCAACTTACCCCAATACGCTACCTGAAATAGGAGCGACGTAAATTAAACAAAAGTGATACAATTTCGCTGAATTCTTATATTAACCAAAATATAAAATGATCTAATCAGGTCTCTGATTGCCCTATCATAGAAGTGTAATAGTGCATTTTACTCGCCATTCCACGCGCTTTAAGATGCCGCTTAGCCCAATACGCTATCTGAAATAGGAGAGACGTAAATGGAACAAATGTGATAGAATTTCCCTGAATTCTTATATGAACCTTAATGTAAAATGATCTAATCGGGTCTCTGTTCGCCCTACCATAGAAGTCTAATAGTGCATTTCACTCGTCATTTCATGCGCATTGAGATGCCGCTTAGCCCATTACGCTATCTGAAATAGGAGCGACGTAAATTAAACAAAAGTGATACAATTTCGCTGAATTCTTATATTAACCAAAATATAAAATGATCTAATCAGGTCTCTGATTGCCCTATCATAGAAGTTCAATAGTGCATTTTACTCGCCATTTCATGCGCTTTGAGATGCCGCTTAGCCCAATACGCTATCTGAAATATCAGCGACGTAAATTGAACAAATGTGAGAGAATTTCGCTGAATTCTTATATTAACCAAAATATAAAATCATCTAATCGGGTCTCTGATTGCCCTATCATAGAAGTTTAGTAGTGCATTTTACTCGCCCTTCCACGCGCTTTGAGATGCCGCCTAGCCCAGTACGCTATCTGAAATAGGAGCGACGTAAATTGAACAAATGTGATAGAATTTCGCTGAATTCTTAAATTAACCATAATATAAAATGATTTTATCGGGTCTCTGTTTGCCCTACCCTAGAAGTTTAATAGTGCATTTTACTCCACATTTCTTGCGCTTTGAGATGCCGCTTAGCCCAATACGCTATCTGAAATATCAGTGACGTAAATTGAACAAATGTGAGAGAATTTCGCTGAATTCTTATATTAACCAAAATATAAAATGATGTAATCGGGTCTCTGATTGCCCGATCATAGAAGTTTAGTAGTGCATTATACTCGCCCTTCCACGCGCTTTGAGATTCCGCCTAGCCCTGTACGCTATCTGAAATAGGAGCGACGTAAGTTGAACAAATGTGATAGAATTACGCTGAATTCTTATATTAACCAAAATATAAAATGATCTAATCGGGTCTCTGATTACCCTATCATAGAAGTTTAATAGTGAATTTTACTCGCCATTCCACGCGCTTTAAGATGCCGCATCGCCCAGTACGCTATCTGAAATAGGAGCGACGTAAACTGAACAAATGTGATAGAATTCTGCTGAATTCTTAAATTAACCATAATATAAAATGATCTAGTCGGGTCTCTGATTGCCCTACCCTAGAAGTTTAATAGTGCATTTTACTCGCCATTTCATGCGCTTAGAGATGCCGCTTAGCCCAATACGCTATCTGAAATAGGAGCGACGTAAATTGAACAAATGTGACAGAATTACGCTGAATTCTTATATTAACCGTAATATAAAATGATCTAATCGCGTCTCTGTTTGCCTTATCCTAGAAGTTTAATAGTGCATTTTACTCGCCACTCCACGCGCTTTAAGATGCCGGCTAGCCCAGGACGCTATCTGAAATAGGAGCTACGTAAGTTGAACAAGTGTGACAGAGTTACGCTGAATTCTTATATTAACCGCAATATAAAATGATCTAATCGGGTCTCTGTTTGCCTACCCTAGAAGTTTAGTAGTGCATTCTACTCGCCATGTCTTGCGCTTTGAGATGCAACTTACCCCAATACGCTACCTGAAATAGGAGCGACGTAAATTGAACAAATGTGATAGAATTTCGCTGAATTCTTATATTAACCAAAACATAAAATGATCTAATCGGGTCTCTGATTGCCCTATCATAGAAGTTTAATATTGCATTTTACTCGCCATTCCACGCGCTTTAAGATGCCGCCTAGCTCAGTACGCTATCTGAAATAGGAGCGACGAAAGTTGAACAAATGTGATAGAATTACGCTGAATTCTTATATTAACCAAAATATAAAATGATCTAATCGGGTCTCTGATTACCCTGTCATAGAAGTTTAATAGTGAATTTTACTCGCCATTCCACGCGCTTTAAGATGCCGCATAGCCCAGTACGCTATCTGAAATAGGAGCGACGTAAACTGAACAAATGTGATAGAATTTTGCTGAATTCTTAAATTAACCATAATATAAAATGATCTAGTCGGGTCTCTGATTTCCCTACCCTAGAAGTTTAATAGTGCATTTTACTCGCCATTTCATGCGCTTTGAGATGCCGCTTAGCCCAATACGCTATCTGAAATATCAGCGACGTAAATTGAACAAATGTGATAGAATTTCGCTGAATTCTTATATTAACCAAAATATAAAATGATCTAATCGGGTCTCTGTTTGCCCTACCCTAGAAGTTTAATAGTGCATCTTACTCGCCATTTCTCGCGCTTTGAGATGCCGCTTAGCCCAATACGCTATCTGAAATATCAGCGACGTAAATTGAACAAATCTGAGAGAATTTCGCTGAATTCTTAAATTAACCATAATATAAAATGATCTTATCGGGTCTCTGTTTGCACTACCCTAGAAGTTTAATAGTGCATTTTACTCGCCATTTCTTGCGCTTTGAGATGCCGCTTAGTCCAATACGCTATCTGAAATATCAGCGACGTAAATTGAACAAATGTGAGAGAATTTCGCTGAATTCTTATATTAACCAAAATATAAAATGATCTAATCGGGTCTCTGATTGCCCTATCATAGAAGTTTAGTAGTGCATTTTACTCGCCCTTCCACGCGCTTTGAGATACCGCCTAGCCCAGTACGCTATCTGAAATAGGAGCGACGTAAGTTGAACAAATGTGATAGAATTACGCTGAATTCTAATATTAACCGTAATATAAAATGATCTAATCGGGTCTCTGTTTGCCCTACCCTAGAAGTATGATAGTGCATTTTACTCGTCATTTCATGCGCTTTGAGATGCCGCATAGCCCAATACGCTATCTGAAATAGGAACGACGTAAATTGAACAAATGTGATAGAATTTTTCTGAATTCTTAAATTAACCATAATATAAAATGATCTAATCGGGTCTCTGTTTGCCCTACCCTTGAAGTTTAATAGTGCATTTTACTCGCCATTCCACGCGCTTTAAGATGCCGCCTAGCCCAATACGCTATCTGAAATACGAGCGACGTAAGTTGAACAAATGTGTTAGAATTTCGCTGAATTCTTTTATTAACCATAATGTAAAATGATCTTATCGCGTCTCTGATTTCCCTATCATAGAAGTTTAACAGTGCATTTGACTCGCCATTTCATGCGCTTTGAGATGCCGCTTAGCCCAATACGCTATCTGAAATAGGGGCGACGTAAATTGAACAAATGTGATAGAATTACTCTGAATTCTTATATTAACCGTAATATAAAATGATCTAATCGGGTCTCTGTTTGCCCTACCCTAGAAGTTTAATAGTGCATTTTACTCGCCATTTCATGCGCTTTGAGATGCCGCTTAGCCCAATACCCTATCTGAAATAGGAGCGACGTAAATTGAACAAATGTGATAGAATTTCGCTGAATTCTTAAATTAACCATAATATAAAATGATCTAATGGGGTCTTTGATTGCCCTACCCTAGAAGATTAATAGTGCATTTCACTCGCCATTTAATGCGCCTTGAGATGCCGCTTGGCCCAATACGCTATCTGACATAGGAGCGACGTAAATTGAACAAATGTGATAGAATTTCGCTGAATTCTTATATTAACCAAAATATAAAATGATCTAATCGGGTCTCTGATTGCCCTATCATAGAAGTTTAATAGTGCATTTTACTCGCTATTCCACGCGCTTTAAGTTGCCGCCTAGCCCAGTACGCTATCTGAAATAGGAGCTACGTAAATTGAACAAATGTGATAGAATTTCGCTGAATTCTTAAATTAACCATAATATAAAATGATTTAATCGGGTCTTTGTTTGCCCTACCCTAGAAGTTTAATAGTGCATTTTACTCGCCATTTCATGCGCTTTGAGATGCCGCGTAGCCCAATACGCTATCTGAAATACGAGCGACGTAAGAGGAACAAATGTGATAGAATT